>CAOKZL010000069.1:1405000-1610285 GCA_948472985.1 Iguana delicatissima | reverse complement strand
AACTTAAAATATTTTTCCAAATCAGTAATAAAACAATCAATACACTGAAGTTTTTTATCTGAAAGATATTACACTAAAGGAAAAAGGATTGGGAGGGGGAAATGGGGGAAAAACAAAATAGGTCACTTAAGTACAGTGGCTTAAATCTAATCGTCAGTCCCAGCAGACCCATTGAATCAATGTAACATACTTGTGTCATGGATAAGGAGTCAGCTTCTCCAGGTGAACAGTAGCCTCGAAGGAGGACAAAGAGACACAAACACACCAAGAACTAATCAAGCTGGGATGAGAGCCAGCCAGCTCCAGCCTTAGTCAGGAAGACAGAGGGTGGTGGCTTGATGCCAAAATCAATGTCTACATTTGCTGGCTCTTTTCTTCATGTATGCTACAGATTACTTGCTCACCCTCTGCCTGCCTTTCCTGACCTTTAGACTTTCTGACCTTGCTGCCTCCCGGATTCCTGACTTTTGGACCAACCATGGACTTTGCTTCCGCTTCACCCTGACCAGGCAAGCTTCATTGGACTGCTAAGCTGCATCTGTTTGCCTGCTGAATATCTTAGCACTCTGTTGCCTGACAACAGACAGCCGGCACCTACAACAACTTAAGCATTGTCTAAGTTACTATGAATTCTAAGGCTTTATTCTGTTTGCAACCAATAGCTGGAATTAGACCAATGTTGGCACACCCTGGACTTGAAACATTTATTCACAGGTGAGGACCTGGATATTGCAGGTGGTTGAGAAGTAAAAGGTCCCCTAAGGGGGCCATGTGTAGCCCATGCTCTGTATAATTTCCATCCCTGATGTAGGCTAAAGTTCATAAACATCTAGAAAGGAAAATAGTTTAAGTGAAGAAGGAGCCAAAGCTTATCAGCATCTCAGCAAAGCCAGTAGAATAGCCACATTTCCTTTCTTTCTTTCATTTTATGCTGATAAAATGACAGCTACCCAATGAGGGAGGAACTTGAACAATGTTTCTCATATGTTCATCCTTTGCTATGCTATTTCCAGCACTACCGGTGAGATCCAACAACAGTGTACTCTGTTTTCTGAAAGATTCTTTTCCTCCTTAATTGCAGCTACTTTGGTGTTTTCACAATCCTTCTCCAAGATTAGAATTCCAGGAACTGATCAAGGAACACAAGAGGAAGAAAATAATACCAAGGACATTAATAAAATAACAGCAGTTGCATATACAGCATGTGCACGCATGCGCACGTGCACACACACCATATTCTGACATTTAAAACAGAAAAATGAAAACAACATTTTGTTCTACCTTTTCCGTCCTAGAACTTGAGCTCATTGTACAATAAGACAGGCGGATGAGATAAAGACAGATGAGATGAAATGAAATGTGTGACTTTTTATTTATCTGTTCATCCTTTCATTTTACGGCTTTAGTCCTTCTGTCTTTTTCTGGCTTTGTGATAGCATCAACTATCACTTTAAGTACAGCTGTTAAATGTCAAAGAATCTACACAGTGTTTTGGTTGTTTTACATTATTGTATACGGGCTTTGGAAAAAACTCTATTGGATGTTCTCCAGTTTTTATTTCTTCTTCTCTCTCTTTTTTTTTAAAGGAGCATTTTTATTTGGTTGTGATCACAAACACACTTACTTACCTCAGTGAACATAGCAAACCTTACATGTTTCAGATTGTCCTGTACAGCATATTAATGTAACTCGAGAGCCCTTACTCGTATTCCAAATGTATAAAGTATCTTCCTTCACACCTTGCAGTAGGAAAAATAAATGCTGGGGCTGCACTCGAATCATTTTAAAATGTTCAGATGGTTTGTATTTGCCTTCTGCTGCTTCTTCTTGGAATGTGCATTTAGCCCTCATGCTCCAGGATTCAAACACGCACACTGAATGTGTTGCATGGTATCTCACTGTAATTCTAATGCACTGAGAATTAATAGTAGGATTAACATTGTCATCAGAGTTGGGATTAATACTAAATTTAATGCAAACTTTGTGTATTTCCTAATTTTTGCCAACCTACTAGCAATCAGAGGGTGTTTGCTAATGTTCCCCCATTTACCCGAGGAGTCATACCAACAGTACCTCAGACTTCCTTGTCCCATTTTGCCCCATTTTTTTCATATTTCAATGACATCTTAACCCTCTCCTGTTTTCCCATCACCACTCTCCACTTCAGTACTTTTTAGCACCAAGAACACTCTGTGGATCTTTTGCTGAGTTGCCCTGCCCAAGTCTTTGCTAATGTATCAACGTTCCTGTTTTCTGAACATGTTTTTTTTAAAAAAAATGAAAGAAATCCAATAAATTAACGCAGGCCAAAGTTCTTTGCTTCTAGGAAGCACCCTCTCTGGAAATTGAACTTGAAGCTGGTGAGTGGAACTTGGATAGCAACCAAAATTACACCATCAATTTTTTAATGTTCTCATGAGTTTTGGCTGCTACAGACACACAGAAACTACCTTTTATTACTACAGTGAGTCCTTTTCTCACACAACCTCTGCACGTACAAATAGAAGGTTGCACAAAGCATCCCTTCCCATCATAGTCAATGGATGCAGTGGGCAGGCACATGTTGTGTCTATTAACTTTAATGTTGCATCTGTTAACTATAAGGGGAAGTGATGCTTAATGTTTTCAGTTTTATGCAGGTGTTCCTGGAACTGACCCCGACATATATGATGGACGCACTGTATAAATAACAAAATGATTTCTGGATAAGTTTCTAAATGCCAAAATACATTGATGGAGGCTAGAATATATGGATGTGTTCTTCAAGCTGAGTTATGAACTTCTCAGAAAGAAAATATCACTCTTCCACACTATTCCCAGCATGGAGACTTCTACTACAGAGCTGTTCCCAACATGGAGATAACCACTTCTTACATCCAGGCTTTTTGACAGACTGTATCTCTTGATATGAGCTGGCCTGGCCACTCTAATCCACAGGACAGGCCCTCTTCTCACTCTCATCACTTTCACAGATATGGCTGGTAGGGACTCAAGAAAAGCTGCCTCTGGCCTTTGGAACTCCTTCCCCACAGAGGCTAGAATGGCCCTCACCTTGCTGTCCTTCCTTTGGCAGGTAAAGACTTATTTTATTCAGACTGGCTTTCAAAATTGAAGATTTTTAACAAAAAGCTGAGACTTCTGTATTGTTTTAAATTGTAACTCTTGAAATCTTTTTAAAGTGTCTGTCTTGTTGGCACTTAGAGTTTCCAAGGGTGTCAGTCCTTGGTGAGAAATTCTATGAAAGCTAAATCTGTTAGGAATCAGCCTTTTAGCAGAGTAGCAGAAAAAAATGTCCCAATCTCTGTGTGGCTTCTCTGAACTGGGACTGACTTAGCAAAACAAGGCAGGCAATTTTAGGTTACAAAATTGAACAGTTTACTACTGAGTTTTACAATTATACATGCACTGGAGAGACTAGTCCTAACTAGCTAACAAAAAGATTAGGTAACACAGTAGCTTCATTGTTAACTCACCTTCTTTTTGGTTAAGAGGCAAAGCATGATCAGAGGGAAGGAAGCAGAAGCAAAAATGGCAGAGAGGGCAAAGATGTCTGAAAACTGTGGTCTTTTATGTAAAGACCAATGACCCTAAGGACTATCCTGGGTCACATAGTCTGGTCACCTGGGTACCATAGCCATGCATTTAAATTACACAAACAACAAGAGTGAGGCTTTAGGTGAGAAGGCAGAAGGCTCTGACATGCAAAAGAAAAAGAAACTCCATGCTAGCTAAGCCCCACTTGCCCCAGAACAATGGGGTGGGGGGCAGGGAGAGAGAATGCTAGAATTTTCCAACGTGTTCTAAAATGGTTAATAGTTTAATTTTCTCTTAAAGTTGATTTTTTGTATGTTTTTAATTGTAATATTTTTAATATGTAAGCAGTTCTGAATCCCAGTCTTGAGAAAAAGGATCGGATATAAATAAAGTTAATAATAATTACAGGTGGCTCCCTGTATATGCTAGGCACTCTCTATGGTTTCACTTATTCACAGTTTACTCTAGGGCCATCTCTTCCATCACCGGCTGGGGTCTTTCTTTGCCTTTCCCCCACTTTCTCTCTCACGCCAGACTGCCAGCTTCCACAGAGTTACTGCACCAGGTGCCCCGTGGATTAAGGTGAGGGTAGCAGGGGACCAGGCTGTCTGTGCTGTGCTCCTGAAAGTACCACCCTGCCAGGGTTCCAAATTTGGTGAGAAGGCCAGATGCATGGAGCTGTCTGCCTATCTCAGCCAAGGGAGGGAGACTCCTTTCTCAGCTGAGAGGCACATGTAGCTCCAAGCAGTTGGCCCCATCCCATGTCTCTCTTAACCAAAGAAAGAGTCTCACTCCATCTCTCCCTTGCTAAGAGAGGCACATAACTCCACTCCTGCCTCAGCCAAGAAAAGCATGGGAAGCCCCACTGCATGGTGCCACACACCTCTCTTAGCCGAGGAAGGAGATAGGCACTCCTTATTCCTCCAAGAGAGGCACATGGCTCCACACAGTCAAGCCTCCCACTGGATTTGGCACCCAGAGAGAGGGATGCTCACCAAACTTCACCAGGCAGTGGTGATGCCTCGCTCCCTTTCTTCCTCAACATCTTGTCCAGGCTAAGGGTCAAAATAAAGCATTTGGTTTTCTCTGCATTTTCCCCAATCCATAGTAAGTCTGAAAACATATTGCCCATGGATATGGGGGACATACTATAGTAATAAAGATGATGCTTTATGTCTGTATATACAGCTCTTAGGTATGGGATGCTTCTTGGCGCGGGGGGAAGAGACAGGACTCATAATGCACAGGTGAATGCAGAAGGATAAAGCCATTCTTTGATGTGGCGAGCAGTCAGTGCTGAATCTGTCAGTTTTGCATCGTACCACATTAGTGATTTCATTCTCAAGTTATGTCCATTAAATTTATAGGGAAGGAAATCAAATTTTTAGGTTTTTTTAAAAAAAGTCTAATGACATTCTGAGACATGGAGAGGGGAACATCTTGTCCTTCTCCTCTTGAAGCAGCAAATTATTTCAGTTTGGTGAGCATAAGCAAGACAGAAGGAGCCAGAGAGGTCATGGACACCTAGCTCTTGCACTAAGTGAGCAGAATCCACATAGCAAATAAACATAAGCCATTCCCTTATTGTCATGCAGTCAGTTCACCTAGCCCAGTGCTTTTCTGGTAACTGAACAATGAGGAACAGGGCTGATTAAGTTACAAACTGGGCACCAAAGCATTGTGACAGATGGACGCAGGTAGCCAGAGGGGAGAGGATGGGCATCAGGAATATGCATGAATGTTGCATTGTGTTTTGCGTACCTGTTTCCCATATGAGAATGCTAAAGCAGCTGTCTGGTTCTTATGGACCCTAAGAGGAAATGCCACCTCTAATCCAGATCTGCTTCCCATTTACTTGTCTCCGAAAAAATTATAAAACAGCATCTGTCGCAACTTAAAACAGGTTATTTGCCCCTGCTGAGCCAAGGAGAGTGAACAGAATAAATAAAGAGAATAGATGTTCCTGTGGAGTTTAGTAGTTTGAGCTTGATGGATTGCATGTGAAAAGGGAAGCCAGGGCTGGCAAACAACACTCTACAGCCTTTTGGCAAGAAAACAGCAAATATTTATTAAAAATGAAGGCACAAAGCAGTGATAATCTTTTTACAGCCTGATTGTGACAAGCCATCTTTTTTCTCTCACACTGTCTTGGCAAGAGCTGATTATTAATGCCTTGAACACTTCAGGCTAAAGTTGGGAGCAAGTCCTAAGTTCTTAAACATCTCAGTTCTTAGATTTCAGACCCCCCAAAATCAGTCTTGCAATATAAGAATTTCAGGGTGGGGCAGGATAGGAACACTGCAGGGGCATCTTTTGCATCCTGAGGCAGATTCCAAGACCCAACATGGGGCTCACATTTGAACTCAGCCCCTAGTCCTGATTCTCTTTGTTTGTTCCTGTTGCTTTCATTTTATGTATCCTCTGAAAGGCTTTACTAGGATGGAACAAGATCAAGAAGGACAAGATAATTTTTATTTGTCTTACCATTTCTTTCTGGACATTGGTACAGAAAGAAATAAGAGAGCACAACCAAATAGACAGCAACAGCAGTAGTAAAAAGGTAACCCAATTTATGGAAAGAGTCTCCTTCCCATCTGATCTATGGAAGGAACACACTCCTTGCCCCTCAATCCAGTTGAGCTCCAATGAAATGGATGACCTATGGAAGCTCAACAAATGACTTCTTATGGTTCAGAATGAACCTGAGCTGGGATCGTAGATAAAACATGAAATGAATGCTACAGTACAATTGGGACATTGAATGGGAAACCAGAAACAAGTTGTCAGTGTGCCAGTTGCTCCAAGGGCTAATAGATGGCCTACAGTGACCACTAGGTACTTTGTGAACACTCTTGATGTCATCCATAGCAGAAGAGGCTGAATTCTAAACTGGAAGGCTTGAATACTGAGAGTGAATCTCAGGAATTTGCAAAGAGATGGTCCATCAAAGTGTGGAAACAGATGTCCTTTCAGATGTGATTTCAAAGATGGCCAGTAACGATCAGATGTGATCTCAAAGACAGTCAGTGAGCCCAAAGGGTGCTCACCAAGGGCTGCTTTTCATCCTGAAGGGAAGTGATTAGTGGGATGTCGCAGGGTCCTGTCCTGGACCCAGTGCCACTCAACATCTTCATCAACGACTTGGATGAAGGAGTAGAGGGCATGCTGATCAAATTTGCAGATGACACCAAATTGGGAGGAGTTGCTAAGACACCAGAGGACAGGATCAAAATTCAAAAGGGCTTTGACAGACTGGAGAGCTGGGCCAAAGCTAACAAAATGAATTTCAGCAGAGAGAAATGTAAGGTCCTACACATAGGCAGAAAAAATGGAATGCACAAATATAAGATGGGGGACATGTAGCTGGATAATAGTGCATGTGAAAGGGATCTAGGAGTTTTGATAGACTACAAGCTGAACATGAGTCAGCAGTGCAATGCAGCAGCCAAGAAAGCCAACGTGATTCTTGGTTACGTCAATACGAGTATGGTGTCTAGATCAAGGAAGGTAATGGTACCACTCTATTCTGCATTGGTTAGACCTCATTTGGAATACTGTGTCCAGTGCTGGGCACCTCAACTCAAGAAGGATATAGACAAGCTGGAACGTGTCCTGAGGAGGGCGATCAAAATGGTGAAAGGTCTGGAAGCTAACTAAAACTACACTAACTAAAACACAAAAGAACTCTGACTTCTGCCCCGCCCCCCAAAAAAACAGTAATGAACAAGAAAAACCACTTACTAGAAAGTATCTTATTCTACTATTACAGATTCATCGTATTAGAATTACTAATAAAAATAACCACAGATTGTTACATCGTTAAGTTTCTGATTGCTCAAAAAGTCCATAAACAGTTTGCAGTCTGCCAGAAAAATCTTCAGTTGGTTTATCTTTTAAAATCCTCATCAGTTTGGCAACTTGGGCAAAGTCCACAATATTAACACCTCACTCTTCCATCTTTGGTACTTCAGTTTTTTTCAAAGTCTGAGCAAACAACGCTCTTGCAGCTGTTATCATATAATGAAGATATCCATATTTGCTGTCCAATTCTTTATCAATAATTCCCAACAAAAATATTTCTGATGATGCTGCAAAATCTTCTTTTAATACTTTTTTAATTAATATATAAATCTTAGACCAATAACTTTGAACTTTCTTGTTCATCACTCATCATTTATGAGAAAAGAGTCTTCCTTATCCTGACAGTCCCAACACTGAACTGAAACATTCTTAGATATTTTTGACAACTTATTGGAGTTAAATACCATCTGTACATCACCTCATACATATTTTCTTTTAAGTTACTGTCCATAGTAAATTTTGTGTCTTTAGTCCACATTTTTCCCATGCCTCTATTTGTATATGATGCCCAACTTACCAAACTATATTACAGTCCCATCTTCCCCCTCTGAAAAGTATACATTTCTGTATTTTTTAAAAAATTATATGGTCATAATCATTATACAATTCTAAATAAAAATCATTTTTCCCAGCCCCTTTACCTTAGATACCTTCAGTTTTTCCAAAAGAGCCTTCATTGACTCTATTAGATTATATATCATTTATCACAAGCTCATCTGCATAAATTCTCATGCTCTTCTTCTTTAGCTCTCGCTCCACATATTCTGTCATTTCGTAGAATATCTCTCAATAAAATCTTCAGGGCAAATATAAAGAGCAAATATGACAGAGATGTCCTTGTCTAGTTCCTTTTGTACCTCAATTGATGTTGAAATATTGCCATTTACAAAAATCTTTGCTTTTTGAACTGAATATATTATCTTTATAGCCCAGATGATATTTTCCCCAAAGTTTATTCTCTCCAACACTTGAAACAAAGCCCTGACTTTTAAACATTAATGTTAGAACCTTGGCACAATCAGTAATGTTTACTTCTAGTTTCAGAAAAGAGTTTGAGGGCTGGGGCATTTTAGTTATTTTTTTTTTAAAGTGTTGAGAGTAATATGCTAATATGTATTATATTACTTGTATTCAGAGGAAATAGGACATACATTAGTGTTGAAAAATAGTAACTAACTAGTAATCACTTTTTCTAGAGCAATGGTTCCAAACTCTGCCCTGGAGTAAGGGAAAAGATAACTCCTTTTAGCTACTGTGTCTCCCTGTGGCAGGGTGTTTAAAGAAAATACATGGTGAACTTAAAAAAAGTTATCTCTTTCAGGACATTGTACACCAGAAGTGCATAAAAGCTTCATATTAAAAAATGTTGTTTACATTCAGCTCGTATGTTTCTGATACTAATAATTCATAAATGTTGAAATCCAGCAAGCTAAAATCCAGCAAGCATTGGGCTTGATATGCATGCATATATACATACACATAAACATACACACTCTCACACAGAGTACTACTTCCACATTTGTGAATTTGATCTTTGCAAATTTAATTATTTATGAGGCACACGCATGCATTCCCTCCCAGCTCAGGCAAATGAGAAGGGAGCACAGGGAAGGGAGAGAAGGCACATCCATGTTTTTCCTTCCCATGCTTGGGCAAAGGATAACAGGAGGGGAGGAAAGAGTGTGGGGAAGGAAGGCATGTGTGTGGGTTCTCTCTTTGCCCTCCCCAAAAATGGGGAGAAAATGGGGAATGAAGGCACACTCACTCACTTGGGTGGGAGTGGGGAGATATTTGTGGTTTTTCCACTTTTGCAACAGCCCTGAACCCTCATGAAAGTGGAGGGCCCTCTCCTTGTCCTTCTCTCTCTCTCTCTGTATACATATGTGTGTGAGTGTGTGTATACTCACACATACACACCCATACACACACCCACATATATATATTCTGTTATGAGGAAATCGCTGATTCTCCCTTCTCTTCTTTGATATCTTACCTGAAAAAAGTAGCAGCCCTAACAAGTGAGAATGGAGAGATCTCTTTCATACTATAAACTTGCAGTGCTTTGATGCCCCTTGAACTGCCATGACTTCATCCCATGGAATCTTGAAGTTTCATGAAGCAGTTAGAATTCTCTGTGAGAGACCTTGAGTGTGCTACCAAACTTCAAATCCCAGGAACCATGGTAATTAACATGCCATCAAAGTGTGTCTAGCATGAGGAAACCTGAGTGAGTTAAATGGCTCAGACTTCAGATGCTGAGGGAAGCAGCAGCAGCCCCTACACTGTTCATTCTGAGTCTGCTGGCCTTTATCCTTTTCTTGAAAGATATTGCTATAAGTACCACACAGCCTGACTTGTATTCTCCACACTATCCTGCTATCCTCAGGTGTGTCATAAGGCAGCTTCAACTGCCTGTGTAGCTGGTTTCTGTACAGGGAATGAAGAAGATGCCATCTCCTTCTCTGCCTCTGGCAATGAAATTCCCTGATCTCATACTGTGAATATCTCAGGTCAGCTGGCTATAGACCTGATTAAGCATCTGAAATGAGCTGCCATCCTGTCAGCGATATATACCAATATGCAGAGGGAGGAAGTCATTACCTCCTTTCCACAATGATCTCCAATCCCCTCAAAACTGACTGATCCCCAAGTTGGATTCTTGATATGGCCATTTAGTGGCTGGTGGAGAACAGGAATTGGCAGAGAGACATCTGACTGTGTCTTTATAGCCAGGAACATGACAGCATCAGATGCCGTCGTTATTGTACATTGGTATAAAGACAAAGATAGATGCTACTCTGCTACAGGGGCCTCCTGGGTACCAAGTAAGTTCTGTGGGAGGAGAGAGGAGAGAAGGGAGAGGGAGTAGAGTCCCACCTGGGAGGAATTTTATGCTCCATCTTGCCTTGCAGAATTTCAGTCATGGAGATGTTTGGTTCTTGTTTTCTCATAGCAATTCACCTGACAGGGTAAATTTTCTCAGACGTTCCTAAATCAGACTGTCTGTAACTATTTCTTAACAAAATCATTATTGGCTGTTAAAATCTCGGGGCATAGCATTCCAGACTGCCTGGCTGATCCTTCAAGCCCAGCAGGTTGCTTCTGTAATAGAATGCTTTTCTTTTAAAATAAAAGCCACTAAGCCAAGATCAGTGGAAAGAGAGAGTTGTCTCACATGAAGACGATAAAATATGAAAGCCAATGAACAAAATCCGCTTTTATGTTCTGAAAGATCTATGAGATGTTTTTTTTACCTTTTGCTGAAGTTTCAAAAGCCAAGTGATCTCCTAAACTAACACAGTGGTGGTTGTTTTTGTTTCATCACCAAGCTTTTCCATTATTGAGACAAGGCTCACTCATATGATGCCACGATACCAGAAACAAGTCCAACACTTTTCTTCCTGAGCCAGAGAAACAAATCTCACTCCCTACCCAAGAAAGACAAATCAATTTGTTTTAGCACAAAAGAAAAACAAATCTGTCAACTACTTTTCCTCATCCCTTGCAGTAAAATACAATAATGGCAAGTTAAATATATTTGGTGGCAGTGGCATGACCTTCAGAGTAGA
Source organism: Iguana delicatissima (assembly GCA_948472985.1). Lineage (NCBI taxonomy): Eukaryota > Metazoa > Chordata > Lepidosauria > Squamata > Iguanidae > Iguana > Iguana delicatissima. The sequence continues at coordinate 1,599,321 of CAOKZL010000069.1, read as the reverse complement.
CCTATTTGGAGTAGAGTATTTGGTTAAGAGAAAGCAAAGAAAGGATTTGAGTGGACACTTGGCTATTAGAAGAGTTTTGTCAAAAGTGGTGTGTTGTAAAGAAGATAGAGGCAAAAAATACATGAGAAAGGAGAGCCAGTGTGGTGTAGTGGTTTGACTGTTGAACTACAACCCTGAGATACCACAGTTGGAATCCCTGCTTGCCCATGGAAGCCTACTGGGTGACTTTGGGCAAGTCATTCTCTCTCAGCCTTAGAGGAAAGCTAGGGCAAACCCCCTTTGAATAAATTCTGCCAAGAAAGCTCATAATAGTTTCACCTTGAGGTCACCACAAATCAGAAGGCATTCAACAACAACCACAACAAACCAGAGAAAGAAGTGCTATAAAAGTTTAGAGGCAAATGGACTTCAGGTGAGATAGTTGGGGGCTGAAAACCCTTCATAGAAAGGTCTTTGAAAGGGAATGCTGCAGTGATCACTAGCTCTGCGGCAAAGTCCAGTTGGTAATTCCCCTCCAGAAAAGGGGAGAGAGTGTAGAGATTATCCCAGATAGGTCTGAAATACTTGCTCACTTGCAGGGACCGTAGGAAGCAGATGCAAGCAAGTTGGAGGGGGGGCTGTGGAAAAAGTCAAGTTCATGCCACTGTATGTGAGTCTATAAAGGACAATAAACCTGTCTCCTTCATGCCTTTGTTATCCTCTTTCTCTGTCTCCCACTCCACATCATTCTGTGGCACTCACCTTATTCTTCCTATCCTAGTCTTCTCTCCTCTTTCTCATTCTTTTTCTCCTTGTTCCTCTTCCCAGTTCTGCTGGCTACATTTGCCTTCTTCCCATTCTGCATTTTGCTGTTTCTCTCATACTCTTTCGGGTTCTCTCTCCCCACATTCTCCTTCCATTCCTTTCTGTTTCTGCAACTCTTCCTCCCATGCAGTCCAAAGAAAACCTTGAACAGTGGCTAGAATATGCTAGACTCTACACATTTTGTCTGTAAGTTTGTCATCACTGTATCAACATCATCTTTGTCATCCTTATCATCCCCTCCTCCTTGAAATATTTTGTAATTAGTAGTGGCATAAAGTTGAGAAGGGGGATTTCAGAGATGAGCACAACTTTTGAGGAAAAAAGGGAACAAGAGGTGAAGGAGAGACACCTGTGAAGAGAGTAAATTATTAAAAGCAAAATTTGAACTTTTTTTTTTTTGGAAGAAAAAAAACACCTTTGGTTTGGCTATAACTCCCATAGGTTAAAATCAATTCTTGCAAAAGGAGTAAACCAAATCTAGGAAAATTTTGTATTTTTCTGTTCAAAGCAGATGCAGATCTTGGAAACTTTACTTTGATAGGACTATGAGTCCCAGGTGCTTAAGAATGCTTATGAACATGTTGAACACAAAGGTGGAAAAGGGTTTGGTTTTTGTTCAGCATACCACTTGGAAAACTTCATTCCCAATAAGAGAAATATTTTATTTTTACATTTTAAAATTATCATTATTAAAGAGCAACTTTGAAATGATTTTTACATTTTTACATCTATTTATTTGACTGGCACTCCCTGACCTTGTCAGTGCACTAGTCCTCCCTGATGATTATGTCTTATGTTTAATAATATTAATAATGTTAATAATGTTTAATAATATTGCCACATCATGTGACACAGGACTCTATTCTTAGGATTCTTGTTTTGACTTCAGAATCTTGGGGCTGAGATGGATCTGACCTAGCAATCTTACTTACTCCTAAGAGAGACTGAGAGAGAGACAGACAGAGAGACAGACAGACAGAGAGGGGCAGGAGGAGAGAGAATCTCTCTAGCTTGGAAAGGTAGAACAAATCAGTACAGGCATGTTATCCCATCTCCAAAACATTCCTACTTATTACATTTATACCCACCCTTTCCCAAAATTACTGACTAAATAGTTCCCAGCACAATAAACATGTACAATAAGAATGAAAAATCATAATTCTTTGAAGATTTAAGGTTTATGAGTGCAAACTTGAACCATTGTCTCCATAGCTTAGTCCAGTGGAAAACTGAACAACTATCTTAAACTTCTAGTAATTACGGTGGCCCCTCAACTTCCATGAGGATTGGGGGTGCAGAACCCTTGCAGATAGATAGATAGATAGATAGATAGATAGATAGATAGATAGATAGATAGATAGATAGATAGATAGCTGTGAATAACTCCCCCATTGGAGTGAGTGCTTTCCCTCCCATTCTCTTCCTGGGCTCTCCCAGCCCCCATTCAAGCTGCTTCTCCTCCATTCTCCCCCTCCCATTCCCCAGCCATGGAGAAGAAAGATAGTCTGCCTGGGCAAAAGGCAAAAGAATGGGAGGGCCAACCCCATGTGCGGAGAAGGTGCATGAGTGCCTCCCTCGCTCATTCCTCTGGCTTTCCCTGGGCAAGTGTGCTTTCCTTCCATGCACCTGGGCAACAGGCAAGTGAATTGGTGGGGGGAGAATGAGAGGAAGGCTTGTGTGTGCCTTCCTTCTCCACACACAGGGCACCCCTCTCTATTTGAATGAATGCAAAAGGTCAAAAGGCAGGGGCATGGGAAGGAGAGAGTAGAGTGAGAGGAATGTGGGCACCTCACAAAAATAATCAAATTCATGAAGGTCAAACCCTTGAATGTGGAGGGAGACTGCACTCAAAAAAAAAAGTGTGAAACATGTTTGTTTACCCATTTAGATCTATGCCAGTCCAAGCCCTCAGAGGGCTTTTGCATTTATCTGTCCTTATGCAAAGAAGCACTCCATTAGTTTGTATCAGAGTGGGTAGAATAAGTTCTAGAAACCAAGGCCTTCAGAAAGGTGAGATTACCCTGTAGGCCAGTAACAGGCAACTGTGGGAGACTAGACAGGAAACAGTGGAGGACTGCTCTCAGAAACATTTTTGCCCCAAAACATTCTCTAGGATGTGGGGGCATTTTCACCATGATTTTTGGCCCCATAGGTGTCTTGTTTAAGGTGGGCAACCACCCAAGAGTGTACAACCACAGAAGCTGGCCATGGAAAAGCCAGGCCAATCCCCCATGATACTGGCGCTCATAAAAGAAGAAGTGTAGTCCAAACAAGTTAAAGGAAGCAAACAGTCTTGGGTCTCATCCAAAATCAAGAAGGGAGTTTCAGAGGGATTAGTCCAAAGTCAGCTCAAGAGTCAGAGTCACATAAAGCCAAGGAAATCACTCAGAGTCAGAAGGAGGTTTGGTTCAATTGTCCAGAGTACCACAGTGGTCTTGGCTAAACTGAGCCAGCTGGCCTCATTAATGAGCATAGCTTACTTAAGGAAGAGGAGAGAATTTCTGGTGTCTTTGTACTCAGTGCTTGGGTTGTTGGTATATGACAGGATGCAGTACCTCCATCTCTTCCTCTGAATTTGTGGGTGCTGCCTGGAATGGACCAGGCTCTGCTTCTGTTGGAACAGGGCTGTCAGCCTCCTCTGGCTCCAGCTGAGGCCCACCCTCTTGGTGTTCATCTTCTTCATCACCCAAGGAGGCCTCCCCCAGGTAAGACATGACAATGGACCACAAAAACCTTCCCTGCTTACTTTACTTCCTGATTTTTTTTCAAAAGACCTCTCCTGGGCCTCAAATGGGCCAGAGTACAGAGGCTGAAAATATGGTAAAAATGCCCCTACACCCCAGAGAGGACATTGGGGACATTTTGGTGCCAAAAAGAGAGAGAGAGAGAGAGAGAGAGAGCCCTGAGGGGTTTGGAGGGGAGTACATGAAGTCTGTGGTCCACACTTTGCCCACCTCTGCTGTAGATCCTGTATAATGACTGGTTTCCTCCTCCCACCTTTCCATTAGACTCCTGCAGCTTTTTTGCTCTAACCTCTGTATCAGTGAGAAGCTGTCCCCTTCATTTTTTCTCATATAAGATATAAATCACTGCAAAAGGACCAGTTTTAATCTCTTGTTTTAAATTGAGATTCTCACTAGAAATTTACATATTTCTGCTAGAAAACATGCATACTAATTGGTTCCTATGACAATTAAAACATGTTCATTTGGAGCAAAATGAAGTATTTATACTACCCTTGAGCATCTTTTCTCATCCACTCTGCAAGTCTTTTTACACTATGGAATTCGACTTGATTAGAGACAAGGAAGATAATTGAGAGAATAATGAATTTCTGTTTGCCTCTCTCTGTTTTCTTCCAAACATAAAAATCAGGCTCAAATAAGAAGCCCCCTCATCCCTCCAGGCTTAATGTGAAACTTTATTGTATGAATTTTGTCATGTTTTGTTTTGTTTTTCAGAAGAAATGTGCACTGTAAGTGGAGCCTACAGGCTGAGATCTTCAAGCATTGCAGAACATTGATTTTCTGTAAACAAATAAAAAGAGAAGTAGAATAGATATTGTCTGTTTAATAATTTGGCACTATATTATCCAGCATGGTGGATAATGTGGCTTGAACATTGGACTACGATTCTGAAGACCAGGGTTCTTGGCCATGGAAATCCATTGCTGACCTTGGGCTCATCACATACTCTCAGCACCAGAAAAGCCCAAGATAGATTTGCTTTAGGGCAGTGGTTCTCAACCTGTGGGTCCCCAGATGTTCGTGGACTTCAGCTCCCAGAAGCCCTGAGCATTGACCATAGTGGCTGGGGCTTCTGGGAGCTGAAGTCCACGAACATCTGGGGACCCACAGGTTGAGAACCACTGCTTTAGGGCAACCATGTCTGAAATGACTTGAAGGTAAATAACAACAACAATATTATCCAGAGATGACCTTTTTCTTGTCCTGTTCCACAAAAAGTGCCCTGCAAGATTAATTAGTTACATCCTGCTTCCTTGCAGGTTCTGACCCTATTATCATTTCCTATTTGTGCAGCCAAAGGACTAATAATAAATTTACTCTTTCTGTGACCTTTAATATGTCAGCTGCTCTTTCTGACATATCCCTTTCTAGGGGAGGAGGGAGAAAGGGATTTGAACAATTAGTTTCCTTTTATTCCCGCATCTTTTTCTTTTTATAGCATAATTCAGCAATGGCTGAGAAGGTGATTTGCCGCTCAGAATTTCCAGGCTCCACCTGGAATGCTTAAATGAGAGGAAGAAAACCACCATTAGCAGAAAAGAACACAGGGTCAGTAGAGGAAACACAGATCATCTCACTGAGTACTGATGAAACTGTATTGTTGCTGACTGGCTTCCTGTGTAGAAAGCTGCTAACTAACAAGGAACCATGTGCCAGTTTGTGCTGCTTGAGACTTCCCCCCTCTGCATCCAATTCCCTTCTTGAGCACATTGTTGTTGATGCTGCTGTTATTCATTCATTCATATCCTGCTTTCCCTGCCAAACTGAGACACAAAGCAGCTTATGCATGAAGGAGGAACAGCAAAAATAAAAACACACAAAAATCATTCTTAATTTATAAGTAATCTGGCAATAATGTAAAAGCCATTGGAAGCATATGTTAAAAGAATTAAAAGCTGATAAAATGGCATAGCAGTCCATGAAAGCTATTTTTTATTATTATTATCTGTATGCTAATATTTTTAACTTATTTATGCATTTTACATCCATAGACCTGAAGCTGGCATATGATAAAACTAATCTGACCAATTTTAAATAGTGTAAAACAGAAAAATGATTTTAAAAGGCTAAAAAAGTGTTACATGAATTAGGTAATTAAAAATACAGTAAATTAAAGCAGTTTATTGGTTTTTAAGCAGGAAAAAATATCAATTCCTAGAAACCTATTGCCTCCCAGAAGGCAATCCAGGTGAGCATTCTATCTTCCACAAGAAGGGAGTTCGAGAGTCTAGGATCAGCCACCAAGAAGGCCCTTTTCTGCATCCCTACCAGACATGCCAATGAAGGTGATGGGAGCTATCTGCTGGTAAATCCTGTCAATGAACCAACTCATTGGGCACTTTACCTCAGAGGTAGGAATTGTATGTCCCATGGGCTGTATGTGCTCCCTGGAAGTCATCTTTACTCCGCTACAACCCTCCAAAAAAGAAATCACAAATAAAAGAAGAATCATGCCTTTACTAAACAACAGTTCTGCCCCAATACAGAGTCCTCTGCTAAGCATTTTCTTGTGGGGTGATTGTACTTTAGGAAACCATGCCCTAAAAGGAATGGTTTAGGAGCTGGGTATGTTTAGGCTGGGGAAGAGAAAGTTAAGAGGTTACATAAAAGCCATGCTTAAATATTTGAAGAGATGTCCTGTGGAAGATGGAGCAAGCTTGTTTTCTCCAGAGACTAGGACACAGACCAATGGCTTCAAACCTACAGAAAAAAGGATTCCATCTAAACATTAGGATGAACATCCTGACAGTAAGAGCAATCTGACAGTGGAATATGCTTCCTCAGAGTGTGGTGGAGTCTCCTTTGGAGGCTTTTTTTTTTAACAGAGGCTGGGTGGCCATCTGTTGGGAGTGCTTTGATTGTGTATCTCTGCATGGCAGGAGGTTCTACTCAATGGTTCTTGTGATCTCTTCCAACTCTATGATTCTATGAAAACTGGATGTGACCTTTCACTCTCTGCCAATTCATCAAGAAACAGGTAAGTGTGCTTTAAAGATGTCTGTGGCTGAGAAATGGGGACCCTCCATAGTGTCTCATTACACTTCGCCTTGAGGACATTTAAAAGTGATAACCAGGAGGGGAGGGGAAGGAGGAACAAGGTTAGCTTTTGGCAGTGGATTTTCATAAATTTTTTTGCTATAACAATTCGTGATGACCCAAAGAAAAATTGAGACTGCAAACCTATGCTGAGAGTTAGTTCTATCAAAAATTGTAGAATGCACTGCCTCAGAGAATGGCAGAATCTCCTTCTTTGGAAGTCTTTAAACAAAGGTTGGATGGACATCTTTCAGGAGTGCTATAGCTGTATATTCTTGCCTGGTAAAAGGTTGGACTAGATGACCCTTGTGGTCCCTTCCACCTGTAGCGCTGAATAGTTCTGCAGCCTTTATTACAGTGTAAGTATATGGCAGATTGCACTATACAGTGTGCATACGTTGGGTGAACAATACTGTCCATCAGAAATCAAATGATTCAAGGAGAAATCTAACATATTTTTTCCAGCCTTGGTGTTGCAGAGACCTTTCTTGTACTTGGTCATGTAAAAGGATCAGCTATTAGTTAAGTCCTGATTACACTGAACCAAATAAATGCACCCAACCACCCACACAAAAATGCAATTCTCCATTCTTGGTATTGCTGCTACAGAAAAACATAATTTTTGTTGTCAGAAAAGAGTGAAAAATTTCACAGCTCCTGACAACTTTTTGACAAGAAGCTCAATGGGTATTATTTTCATCCTTATTTAACCCATTCAAGGACAATGTGGGAATGGGAAAAACACTTAGTCACACACCAGACAGGAACCATTGAACCAGTTGTCGATTAGTAATGCAACACCCTAGTAAATCTCATTGATTTAATCACCTAATCTGGTTCAGGCTAACAATAGAATTCAGGGCTCAGTCTTGACTGCACTGAATTTCTCCCATGCCAATTTATATTTCTATCAACTTTTTTAATTCATTTGTTGAAATTTTATACATTTTTCATGATGTATACATACATTTTTTACTCGTTTGTACACATTTTCTCCATTGACTGAAGAGTACAGTTAGCCTTCTACATTCGCTAGAGTTAGGGACCCCCACAAAAGTGGAAAAATCACAAATATCAAAATATGTGTGTCTATGTCTGTGGGAAAGCATGGTGGGGAGAACAGCCACCCAGGGTCCAAACAAGCTCAGGGAAAAGAGAGGGAAGGAGGTGGGTCAGCCTAGTGGGCCCTGTACTTTCTCCCTCACACCCATTTCCTTTCTTGGGTGTTGTGGGTGGCATCGGGAGAGGGTTCGCAGTGCAGAAAAACTGGGCCTCAATCTGTCCTTAGCTGGCCAGGTAGTGGCTGCTTGAGGAGGAGGAGGAAGAGGAGGACCAGAGGCAGGTTTTTAAAGAGCTGAACAGCCCAATAGGAGCTGCTGAGAGAGCAGATTCCCTCAGAAAAGCCCTTGAGCAGGAGAAGCTGTTGGAGAAATTCACAAATAATCAAATCTGTCAAAGCCAAACCTGCAAATGTGGAGGTCCAACTGCAATTCTTCATATATTTGAAGTGGATGGTCAAGATGCAAGAGCAGCTACTTAGTATATTTAAGTGAGTAGCATTTCCTGACAAACCTGCGTTGTCAGGCAGCATCCACTAAACACCAGTTGGATTTCCTTTACTAATATTGTAGTCATAACAGAAGGCAGGCTTGTAAGTAAAGAACATTTCAGTGTTCAGTGAAATTAAGTGAATTTCAACCAAGGGGGAGGATAGCAGAGAAAAAGAAGGGAGATGATGAAAAATGTTCACAATATTTAAAGTAGGATGTACCAACGCAGACCATTGGTTCATCTAGCAGCGAGACTCCAGAGCAGCTGTAGTAGGGACTATTTTTTCACTGTTCCTCTCCTTGGCCACATTACTATACATCCAAAAATCAGCTGAAATGTAACTGGAAGTGCAATTCCTTTATTTCTGGTTGGTTTCCAGCCATTCTGGAGACCTGAAAGGGTAGTGGAGTAGCTTGGTGTATTTTGGAAGCCATTTGGATGCCTTTAAAATTAAAAATTGTGGAGATCCAGGAACTGAAATGTGGGTGGGCTTTTAAAACAGAGTTGGTTGCATATTTTCCACCTGTCCCAAAGCAGGAGGTGATAAAGGACGGCTGGAAAGGACAAACAATGTTGCTGTGGTTGATATGGGAATTACTAAGATCATGAGATAGATTATGGGTCGGGAATATGTGCCTCTCCAGCTATTGTTGGGCTGAGATTCCCATCAGTTCTAGCCAGCTATATAAAAAATTAAAAACATATGAAGGGTAATGTGTTTTGAACTCCTGAGAGAAAGACTTGTTTGTTGGGAGTGCAAGAGCATTCGGATGACTTGGTAGTAGATTTTGAATACAGCCAACAAAAGCGAATAAAGACCAAAAAATAAAGCCCATGATTTGTGCCTAGTGATTTTGGTCATGTTGGTGATGATGATGGAAGATCAGTAAACTGACAGGCAATCAATGGACATGCAGAATGATGGATGAGTGAATGGCTTTGAGGAAGAGACAACACATGTCAATGAGAAAGTGGGCTTGTTTTCTGCTGCTCCAGAGACTAGGACAAGGAGCAATGGATTCATGCTGCAGGAAAGGAGATTACACCTGAATCTCAGGAAGAACTTCCTGATGATCAGAGTTGTCTGGCAGTGGAATATGCTGCCTCAGAGTGTGGTGGAGTCTCCATCTTTGGAGGTTTTTAAGCAGAGGCTGGATGGCCATCTGTTGGGAATGCTTTGATGGGTGTTCCTGCATAGCAAGAGGTTGGACTCGATGGCCCCTGTGGTCTCTTCCGACTCCATGATTCTATGATTTTAGTGCATGAGAAGATCGTGGCTGACATATAAAAATTATAGCATTTGTGCATGTTTGAATGTGCCGACATACATGCGTGACTACAGGAAGTTTTCTTCAGTTCTCTGTCTTATTCTTGGCAAACAAGATTCCATAACCAGAATCCTGCCTGTCTTGTTGAATGGAAAGTTGACAAATGAGTAAATCGAATTGATTCAGTGGGTCTTCTTTAGTCAGTAATGGCAAAGAGATTTACACCTTTCTCCCTGATAAATCTTCAAGGTAAATTATTTTTATTCCAATACATTTTATTCCAGTACATTCACCCACTAAACATTAGCTGTGAATGCTTAACATAGACACAAGAGAGCAGTATAGGTACACTATTTGACTGGGTAGAAGGACTAGAAGATGTAACTAACCATGGTCTCTAAGTGTGCACTAGAGGGCAGCAAAAGTATGGAGCAGAGATAACATTAATTCACCTAGGCAGTGATATTTGGAACAGTGAAGGTAAAGTCAAATGCACTTGGGTAATAGCAACATGGTTCAACTGTAAATGTGAGAATGTTCAAGGAGTAATTGAAAAATGTTCTCAGAAAATCTTTCTTAAAAGCCTGAATGTACACTTTAATGTCAAATTTCTGATTACAATTCTGATTTTGATTGTCTTGGTATTTGTATTGCATGGTACTTGCAATACAAATTTGTATTGATATTTGTATTGTATTTGGTATTTGTGTTGCAAAGTAAGAAACCAGTCCGGATCACCACAGACCCATTAGATGGCCTTGGAAAAGCCAGTATTCTCTGTTTCAGCCCCCTCCTGCCTGCTACATAGAAATAACAATTCTGGTCTATTTCCAATACTGCTGTAAGGATTCTTGAGCTAATGTATGAGATGTTTTCATATGAACTTTTGCTTAATTGTGTAAATAGTACAATTTTTTTGTCCTAAATACAAATTTTGGTGCCAACTAGAGTAGATCCACTGAATCAAATCAAACTTTTTTAATAGAAGAAAAGACTGGGGCCCTTAACTGGGACTATCCACCTGTAAAGCAGTCTTCCTCTTTCCTTACTGTCTTCCATTTCACCATTATTGTCTTTTCCAATGAGTTGTTTCATCTCACAAGAGACTAAAAATAGCCCCTTGTACATATTCAGAATGAGGCACACATGCAAAGGATTCCAACCACTTTGCTTTCACTTTTTAATCAAAGCAGACACTCGTCTTACATGTAGTCTGAACTAGGTATGTGACAAACTCTCACTCTCAGTTTTGCAATGAATGAAGACTTGTGCTCATGCAACTCCAAAATCATTACTAGTGTCTGGCATATTTCAGCCATTTTTGCCCTCAGGGATACACCAACAACTTGTGGTTGCCTATGACTTCTGTGGCTATTTTCTGAGAGTCGATGTGATAGAATCATAGAAATATAAAGTTGGAAGAGACCACACGGGCCATCCAGTCCAACCCCCTGCCATACAGGAACACCCTCAAAGCACTCCCTGATGTTGAATATTAGACTACTGCTCTGGAAACCAGGGTTCAAACCCTGCTGAAACATGGAAACACACTGAGTGACCTTGTGCAACTTCTCATTCTCAGAGGAAGGCAAGAACAAACCCTCTCTGAACATATCTTGCCAAGAAAAAAACCATGATAAATTCACCTTAAGGTCACCATTAGTCAGAAATAACTTGAAGGCATACAACAACAACATGACAGTGATACACTGCTAAGTTACCAAGTAGGTGGAGTGCTGGGACCAACAAAAAAAACCCAGACTTGTGAAACAATGCTTCTAAGTATTGGAAAGCTAAGATAGCAAAAAAACAAAAAAAAAACAAAAAAACCCCTTCATATTAATGCTATGTTTCATCCACATAGGCATATATCTTTCCACTTGAGGAAAACTAGCAGAAAAAACTAAAGCATCTCAATGAGGTTGACATTAGCAAGCAGGTAGAAGATCCTGCTTCTTGAGTATCTAGACTTGTAGCAGTCCTGAAGCTTAAGTAATTAGGCAAAATTTGGACTTATGTCGACCTGTGTTTAACCAACCAAGTTATTAACTTCCCACTGCAAATGATATTCTTTCCAATATGAGTAAGGCATTTTCCCCCTTCAAACTTGATCTTACAGTTGATTATCATTACTTAGAGCTCACCCCAGAGTCCAGATACATAATACCTTTCTTGACTCATATTGCTCTTCACCATTACAGGTGCCTTAATTCTGGCATTTGCTCAGCTGCAGAAATATTTCAGAATACTATCTCTGAAGCTTTGGCTGAAGCCCCAGCCGGCTGGCCCCTCCTGGTACTGCAAACCCCAGGATTCCATAGGATGTTGCAAGTGGAATAATAGCGCTAGAACAGTCTAGTGCAGAAATGGCCCAGGACAAGGAGCAACGGATTCAACCTGCAGGAAAGGAGATTCCACTTAAACCTCAGGAAGAACTGCCTGATGGTCAGAGCTGTTCAGCAGCGGAATATGCTGCCTCAGAGTGTGATGGAGTCTCCTTCTTTGTAGGTTTTTAAGGCACAGGCTGGATGCCATCTGTCAGGAGTGCTTTGATGTGTGTTCTTGCATGGGAGGGTGTTGGACTGCATGGCCTCTGGGGTCTCTTTCAACTTTATGATTCTGTGTCTGTTTAGCAAGAATGAAGAGGAGGAGGAAGCTGAAAACTTGCTTCAGAGGGACATGTTTCCTTTACCTGCTTAGGAGGTGTTGTATGAAAGGAATGAAGAAGTCGGAATTGGAGTTTTGGTGTGGCTAGAAGGGTTTCTTCTGCTTGTTGAGGTGAGAGATGAGCAACTGTAGTTTTATCATTTGGAAGGCAGGCATAGCTCTAGCCTAGAAAAGGTAGACTGACATTTTATCCTTTTAAACCTTCTAAATACTCAGGAAACTTGGGTTCAAGCATTATAAGATCACATCTTATTGGCCAGGAGCAGTGAGCAGACTGGTAGATTCATGTGGACAGTCTTACAGATTGCTGCAGCAAATAGGGCCATTGTGAAACTATGATTATATAGTTTTCAGTGTCACTACCAAATGATACCCCATTCTTCTACTTCAAGGGTAGGCAAACTGTGACTACAGGATCTCATTTCTCAGGCTCCTAAAGTCTTCATCAGCATGTTCAGCATGATTTTGGGACTATGCTACTGTTAAATGGATTTGTAATTGGTTGACCAACCAAACAGAAAGGGTGCTTATAAATGGTTTCTCTTCATCCTGGAGAGAAGTGACTACTGGAGTGCCACAGAGTTCTGTTCTGTACCCAGTGCTATCTGAAACGCATCTAGGAGTCTTTGTAGCCTACAAGCTGCACATGAGTCAGCAGTGTGATGCAGCAGCTAAAAAAGCCAATGCAATTCTGGGCTTCATAAATAGGAGTATAGTGTCCAGGGAAGTAATAGTGTCAAGGGAAGTAATAGTACCACCTGGAATACTTTGTCCAGTCCTGAGCACCACAGTTCAGGAAGGATATTGACAAGCTGGAAAGTGTCCACAGGAGGGCAACCAAAATGGCAGACCATTACCTGTGAGAAGCAACTTACAGAAGTGATTAAACATAGTCTGGAGAAGAGAAGGTTAAGAGGTGACATGATATTAAGTTTAAATAATTGAAGAGATGTCATATTGAAGATGTGGCAAGCTTGCTTTCATCTGTTTCAGAGACTAGGACACAGAACAATGATTTCAAATTTCAGGAAAAGAAAAGATATTCCATCTAAACATTAACAAAAAATCCTTCCTGATGGTAAGAATAGTTCACACAGTGGAATACACTGCCTTGGAGTGTGGTGGAGTCTCCTTCTTTGGAGGTTTCTAAACAGAGTCTGGATGGCCAGTTGTTGGGAATGCTCTGATGGTGCATTCTTACATGGCAGGGGATTGGAATTGATGGTCCAGCTCTATGATTCTGTGATTCTTTGAGATGATGACCAGCTGATTTCATTACTGGATTCAGGCTAGCAGTAATTGGAACTACTAATGTGTCCACTGTTAAACTGGAGAGACAGAGGTAACTTTTAAAAGAAGTTTGTGCTTGAAGCCCTCTTGACATCACTTAGGTCTCATATATCTTCAGGTCTCTTTGGTTATGTGCTTCATCACTTAGGGTCTTTCTGCACTACACTGTTATAGTGCTATTATTCCACCTTCAACCTCTTGTGGAATTCTGGGATTTGTAGTTTCCTGAGGCCAAAGAGCTGTCCGGCTGAGACTTCCAAATGCCTCTCCCTAAACTACAAATCCCAAGACTCCACAGGATGTTGAAAGTTGAATAATAGCACCATAACGGTGTAGTGTGGAAATGGCCTTAGTGAGTGAGGAATATTTGCTACCTACATGTTTACACTGGGGAGCAACCTTTCCATACTGAACATTACAAAAAACAAATGTGCAGCGTTAACAAAACAAAGCAAAAAAAAGTCCCACTATCACTTGCTTGAAAGTCTCTCAGATTAATGTGAAAAACTAAGCTATGTTATTGGAGTTGATTAAAACTTTAAAACCATCACCTGAAGGGACATCTCCCTCAAAGGGAGCATAAAATATGTTCTCAACCTCCCCTTTCCTCTCCTCTTTCATTAGAGATGACTGCTCAAATGTATATGGTTAGAAATCCCTTGACATAGTTCAGAAAGTAGCAGCAGAATCATTGTTCCAAATCCATTTTGTTCTAATCGGCAGAGTTGGCCTGTCAAATTGGATTATTGCAGGATTGCTTGGTTGAGAATGCTTCCCCCTCAGAAGAAAGTCCAAGGTGGGGGGACTAAATGGAGCAAATCAAGGAGGAACTGAAGGAGAATACCTAAGAGGTTTTTCTTTCTCTTATCATTTAATGTACAAAGAAATTTATAATTCATCAGCAATCAGAGTTTATACAAAGCAGAAAATTCTGGCTAAAATAGTTGGTATTCATTGGCTCTGAGTGCATGCTATCATGAAAAATGCTTTCTTCAGAGATTATTTTTTAAGCATTAGAGGAAATGGATGTCTCCAAGTGACAACTAGTCCAGAAAATGTATAGAAACGGCAAATACAAAAGGAGACATGTATAAAAGCCAGCTCCATGAACAACTTCCTCAGATGCTCTCTCACTACTTCAGAGAAAGAGAGGTTGTACCATCTTGAAATCAAGAGGAAGATGACATGTTCTCATCATCTACATCATCTACAGTCAAAACTGACGGAGTTGTAGTCTAGTAAGATTGAGCAGGGCCACAGTTTCCTCAGTCTTGTAGTACTCTGTCTCGATGGTACCGCCTCAGCTTCATGGAGAATGGAAAAGAGGGCCAGCATGATTTTTCTGTCATGCATTGATAAGGGTTTACTGCTGGAGATATTTCAGTATGACTTTTACATCTCTCAAGCAGAAACAGTTGGGCAAAAAGTGATCCAGTTGAAGATGTCAGTCCTTGGAAAATTTAAAAATAACTTACCACATTGGCACACATATAATTTTGGTATGGGTATTTTGGTATGGGTAACTAGTATTTTAGACATGGACCAAAAAAACCAGCTTACAATGAAGTGGTAAGAGGAACACTTTGAGTATGACTATATTTAAGAAATCTGAGACTCCAAGATTGGTTTTGTGTGTACCAGTGACACTTCCACTAAACATTACTGGGTTTTGATAATAACACTGGTCGTGGTCCATGAAATGCACTTGGCAAATTCTTTTTAAACATACTAGTTTCTGTCCTCACCACAACTTAAGATGAGACACACTTTTTAGGGGTAGATAGTAGTACTTTTAAAATGACTACTCCCAAAGTTCAATGTCAATTTATGACTGTTTGATTTGAAGTCCTGTAAAATAAACCAGATATAGGGACTAAATACCCTAAAAGCATTAGTTTGCAAGCTAAGCAGAGTCAGCCCTAGTTAGTATTTGGGTGAGAGACCGCCAATGAATACTATGTGCTATAGGCGATATTTCGGAGGAACAAACTGGCAAAATCACCTCTGAGCATTCTTTACCTATTTTATTTATTTTATTTATTTGTTTCATTTGTATGTCACCTTTCTCCCAGACTGGGATCCAAGGAAGCTTCCAGAAAGAGTCAATTAAAAAGAGAAAGAAAGAAAAGAAAGGATAAGGGGTGAAAAAAAGAGTCCTATGACATTCATAGGGTCGCTATAAGTCAACAGGCAACTTGGAGGCATATATTCAATACAGCCAGTAATGAACACTGATGAGTGTTGGTCCAACATCTGTCATGAACTCACTCCTTCCCAGTCACAGGTTTTGAGGTAGATTGCTTCTCTATTGCTGGAAATAAGGTAGCATTGTTGTGTGCGTTCAAATTGTTTCTGACTTGTGGCAACCCTAAGACAAACCTTTCAAAGGTTTTTCTGGGGCTGAGAAAGTGTGACACGTCCAACGTGGGTTTCTGTGGCTCAGCAGGGAATCAAATTCTGGTCTTCAGGGTCATCGTGTAATGCTCAAATCACTACACTATGCTGGCTCTCCAAGAGAGTAGTACCCAAATCAATTGCAAGGAATTATTCAAGAAAAAAAGATTTAAGCTACATATTAGGAAAAGAAGCCTAATGTCACCAATAGAAAAGACTATCCTGAAAGGTGACGAACTTTGTCAAAGGCCTTTAAATCAAAGCTGGAAGACCACATATCACGGGTGCTGTTACCTATCTACTTTCTGCATCAGCAAGATTAAGTTAAGATTAGATCACCTTTGATGTTCCTTCCAATTCGATGGTTCTTTGAAGTTACTATGGATAGAATGGACTCAAGGACTAACTTCAGTAATCAAACCAGGTTATCTGATGGGCCATTTTCTCCCACATGAACCTATCTCCGTTTTGAGATCTTCTGGGAAGGCACTTCTATTTGTCTTTCACAGGCACGTCTAGTTAGATTGGTGGTCTCCTTGCTATCATTTCTTGGGCCATTTCCACACTAGCCTGTTATAGCACTATGATTCCACTTTCAACATCCTATGGAATCCTGGGGTTTGCAGTTTCGGGACGGGACGGCTGGCCCCTCCCAAAACTGCAAACCCCAGGATTCCATAGGATGTTGAAAGTGGAATCATAGTGCTATAACAGGCTAGTGCTGAAATGACCTTAGGCAGGTGAAGACCATCTTATTTCAGCAGGCATTTGAGGACTGACTACTAAAAGAGAAAGACTCATAATGTGATTTACTCTATGTATGTATCATTTTTAATCACACTTTTAACTGCATTTATTTCTATTCGTAGTTTCTAACTTTAGTATGATCTATTTTTTTTAAAAAAAACTGTATCCGTTTTAACTTTTATAAGAGACCTTTACTCCTGGGTTGGGAAAAGTGTGTGATTTCTTCACCATAATTCCAGTAAAGAAAGAGGTACTTTGAAGGCACTGACATAATTACACACCACTCAGGAACGTGCAGTTTTTCATAAAGTCCTACTAGAAAAGATCCATTGAATCAGTTCTTGAAAAGTATGTCAATATGTCAGTTTATCTCATTGATTCAACAACTCTAGTCTAGTGGGACGAACAACAAGATTTGGGACCATGTACAACCATAAACTAAACAACTCTGTTGCACCACAGTCAAAAAAGGAGAAAGGAACTTAAGACAGGTGTCTGACACTGACAGGACGCAAGTTTTCATTAAAAGAAAGAAAAATTTAAAGTGACTCTCCAGGCTCTTAAGTTTATGTGACACATTTATTGATCCTGCAGCCTGATATTTTCTTAGAAACCATTTTAATGACTCTTCCCAGAAAGAAGTGGAACAAAATGGAACAAAGAAACAGTAACAGGTAACTACAATTAATGGAACAATATGCCAGAGGTCCTGATGGCTGCTAGAAATTCTCTGATCTTGTAGTGTAATGCAAGTGTCAGTCCACATTTCTTTCCATGAGAGTCACCCATGTACAGATGTGTCCCTTTTGTCACCTGCACTCTTTAGATAAACCACACTGGGGTCCTTTGCGGTGCTCGATTTCATTTCACTGTTGTGCTCTGTTACTTTATGGCTGTGGTTCTCCTTGACTATGACTTCTTGATGTTTTTTAGGGTTATGAGGAACCCTACAATTTCCATATAACAACCTTTCTTTTGCTTTGAAACATCCTTTAATAAACGACGACAACAACAACAACAGCAACAAAATGGCCCACCAAAAGGCAAAAGTAGGCAAAGGTAAATTAAAATGCCAGGAAGAGATTTCTAATTTTCAAAGAAGCACCTTTTAATTTCTTGGTTCCCTGTATTTCTCTCTTTAATACAGTAATCCAAAATTTTGCAGGCAGGCTAATAAGAATTACCTCACAGTTAATGATAGTATTTTGCATTTAGCAAACACTGAAACGAAGAAGTAGCTACTAATTGCTTCTTACTCCACTCTCATTTGTATCTATTCATCCATACATGAACCTCAATTCATGGCACAGAAATTTAGCAAGAAGAAATCTCATTGAAAATTACACATCATGCAGATGGCATCTCCCTAGGGAAAAAAGCATATTCAAAAAGATTCAGAAAATAATTCAGAAATGTGTTTTATGAGTGTTGAGAAGCTTTGATGAGAAAAAATCCTGGACTGATGAAATCCTTCACAGTTTCTGCATAGGAAATAATATTTCTATATAGAAAATGCTGTTTTCTGTGTAGGAAATGTTGTTTTGTCTACACAACAACCACATGTGAATTTGGTTCACAGAATCAGTCCCTAATTGCAAATAGGCTTCAAAAACTGTGTGGTTTTCAAAGATTGTCTTGCAGTAGGAAGAAAATGATTAAAATTACAGGACTCATTGCTTCGAGAAGAAAAAAAACTTAGTGAAGAATTATTTCCCTACATTTCCCACATTCATGTTTCCTATTTTTCACTAATTAGCAGCCACAAGCTGAAGACAGTTATCAGAAAAGTACTGAGACTAGGGCCATTCCCGCACTACACACTTACAGTGCTATTATAGCACTTCCAGCATCCTGTGGAATTTGTAGTATCCTGAGGTCAAAGAGCTCTCTGGCTGAGAATTCTAAAGGCCCCTCCCTAAACCGCAAACCCCAGGACTCCACAGGAGGTTGAAAGGGGAATAATAGCACTATGACAGTGTAGGGTGGAAATGGCCTAGGAAAAGGTGCTTCCACCCTTTTCTTTTCTCTATACTAAATTGCAATATCTCCCCCACCACCACCACCACCACCACCACCACCACCACCACCACCACCACCAGCACCACCAGCACCAGCAGCACCAGCACCACTTCCAAGTCACTCTTTAAGAAGCTATAGAGCCATTATGTCAGCCAAATTTCACCTGGAAGAGAAAGGGACAGATAAATCATATACATCTGTTCTTATTCCAGGTACTGCTCAGGAAATATGTAGAAATCCCCAAAGGGGGTTAGGTTAAATTAGGTCAAGGAAGGAAACAGATGAATTGCAATTACATTTTTATGCATTTCAAAAATGTGTTGAATGTAAATTATTTTTTCCTTCCTTTTCCTTCTATGTCTACACATCTTGTTATGCTTATACTTCCTTCTTCTTTTTTAAGATGTTGATTCCTGCCTCTTAAATTAATATGGGTATCCAGAGTGGACAGAATACTATCCCACTGTATTTTGCGGGTAGAAATACCAAACATTTGTATACGGGATGTGGCAGGAAGAGAAAGGGTTAAATTCTTCCCGATGGTCCCAAATGCTGCCAAAAGTTCCTCTCAGCTGCTAGTTGCATGGAAGAAGATGAAGAAGAAGGAGGAGGAGGAGGGGAGGAGGAGAAAAAAAAAGGATGCTGCATTGCATTTTATGCAATTAATGTCACCATTTGATTGTAACGTGGGCAAATGTGAAATCTTCCTTACTATGCTTTTAACTTCCAGTGTGATTCAGGAGCAATTTGTTTACACTATTTAATGAGAACTACTGCTCTACTGTGCCATAGACCAGCTTACTTTAGTGATTTCGTAAGTGCCATGTCATTATAGCAGAGCCTGTCCCTGTTCTCTCCAGACAGCCCTGCCCAAATTTCTTTGCTGGTTGCACATTTTGGTTTTTGATCCAAGTACATTCTTAGGAAGCCACAATCCCCAAAGATGTGCCCTTCCTTTCCTTCCTTATTTAGTCTCTGACTAAGTTGATATATGCAGAGGGCCATTCTACAGCTTGAAAATGAAAGGGTATAATTTGGAATAAAGAAATATGGCAATATGGGCTAAACAAGTTCACTAATGAGATTTGCTTGCCTCTCTGTTTCTCTTGAATGCTTCATTGAACAGAGGGTATCTAGGTAGCTCTCAGCGAGGGAGGCTCGATCCTGTTGGACCTCTTACAACAAGTACAATAGCATTCTCTCACTGTTGTCCCCCAGAATACTGCCTCAGATACTGGAGGTAATCCATTGTTGTCATGATTGTCTGTCATTTATAGCTTTACTATCCATCAAATTATCAGCATTTTACTCCTGGTACACATACATGTGCTTGCTTCCAGTGGGCATGCACGTGTGTGTGTGTGTGTGTGTGTGTTTGTGTGTGTGTGTGATGAACAACAACCTGCTATTTTCCATGCAACACTGGTGCAAATTGTTATGAGATGTTGATAACATGTTACTGTAGGACAATTGTATACCTTTAACCTAAAGAACAAACTACCTCTTTGGTTTTTGGATCAGTTAAGGGCAAAAAAAAAGGGGGGGGGAGAACATACCTCACTATAAATAGTGTAGAAATTTGTGGCCCTTCAGATGCTGTTGGCCTACTACTCTCATAATTCTTGATGACTGGGGCTGATGGAAATTGGAATTCAGCAAGGCTTTTTAGCATGAAAGTAGAACCTTAAGGGATATGTAATGAACTGCGTTTATTTTCAATAGGTATAAGGGATAGTTTTGTTAAGTTTCTAAACAAGAAGTTTCCAAAGTTCAGCAATTTCTTCATAAATTTGACAGAAATAACTTGAGGGTCTGCAAAAGAAAAAAAAACATAAATCCTTCCAACAGAGAATGGATGGCTACCTGTAAAGAATGCTTTAGTTTTGTATTACAGGGCAGATAATTTGCTTGCCAACTTTGGGGCCTGGTCATAGAATTAATTATAAAGGACGGAATTAACCTAGTATAGTCTATAGAACAGTGGTTCCCAAACTCTGGTCTTCCAGGTGTTTTGGACTTCAGCTCTCAGAATCCCTGACCATTTGCCAAGATGGCTAAGGCTTCTGGGAATTTAAGTCAAAAGTACATAGAAGACCAGAAATTGGGAACCACTGCTATAGAGTATAGGATACAAAATTAGGACTAATTCAGGCTGAGTGTGCGTGCGCCCTCCTCCTTTGATGGCTTCAGTCTGCAGCTGAATCTATGTGAAGTCTGCATTCCAGC
Source organism: Iguana delicatissima (assembly GCA_948472985.1). Lineage (NCBI taxonomy): Eukaryota > Metazoa > Chordata > Lepidosauria > Squamata > Iguanidae > Iguana > Iguana delicatissima. The sequence continues at coordinate 1,578,572 of CAOKZL010000069.1, read as the reverse complement.
TCCACTGTGTACTTTCCTGGACCAGTTTGACCCCTTTTACTGCCACAGGTACTTGCTTTACTCCAAACTGAGACCAGTTTGAAAAACCACACAGAACCACACAGGCATTCCAGTCTCCCATCAGAATTAAACTTTTGTAATTATATATTCACAGATTTTCTCAAAAACTTTTGCAAAAAATTATTTTCATTTGGCATGTATACTCTGACCACAAGAGATTTAAAATCTTGAATGTATAGTTTTAAGCCAACATAATATCCATTATTATCTTTTAATATTTCTTTTGCTGTTATTCTTTCATTTACAGATATTGCTACTTCTCTTCCTCCCCCCTTACCAATGACCATAGTATATTCTTTTCCTAGGTTGGGACTTTTCCAAGTACTTCAAATCTTTTTCTCAAATATGAATTTTCTGCACATAAATAATGGGCTTTTCTGCACTTTGCGGGGGAAACGGGGCAGTCCGTTACTCACCAGACTGGCATGCTCCCCCCACCAGACGATCCATGACGATCCGAAGCAGCGTGTGCCCGCGCTACACACTCTCCGGAGACGAAAATGGAAGCTTCCAGTTGGCGGAGGCTCTCCACCAACCGGAGAAGCTCGCCAGCCAGAAGCCCTCCCCTGGAAGATCTGCAACCTCGCGCTGGCCCAAGCCTGCAGATCTACACTTAGGGCAGTGACGGACCGGGGCTGTGCCAGGCTATTGAAAATCCTCTTTTAATCGGTCTTTCAATAGCATGGGGAACCACCAGTTCTGGGCGTTCCGGAGTGGGCTGAAGTCCGGACAAACATTAAGTAGTCTGGACCCAGCTCGCCCCTAAGTGTAAACATCCTTGCTGGAGGATGCGCTGCCCCATTTTAAATATAAAATGCGGAAAAGGCCAATATCTAATTTTTGTTTTTCCCAATAATGAAATACTTGGTGTCTCTTATAAAAGAAATCAAGTCCTCAAACATTCCACGATGGAATTTCAGTATTCATTGCCAATTAGTCTACGTCTTGGTCTGATTGACAATTCAACCTGATCTCAATTTAAGGGGGAAAAAAATTAAAAATGGTACTTCCCCAAAACAGCAGAATAAACTGGAGATTAATTTAAAACTCTCAGGCATCAAAAAGAAGTGTTTTATTGTCAGATCAAGGGGAATGTCCTGTGTTCCAACAGGACTGAGATTGAGGTAAGGACACATTACTTTGCCTGTGTAGATTCATCCTGGGAAAAATGCCAGATACTCATTTAAATGTAAAGTGCAAGAGTTATCAAGAGGTGAAGATATACTGGTGCACTAGCTGAGACAGGTGGGATGGTAATGATTCCTACTGTGCCTCAGGCAGAGTCCTGGGATAAAATGCAATGTTTTGATTGGAAAAGAGGCAGTGAATTCTTTGCATTCACAGAAGCCTGTTAGAGACGTGCAATTCCTCAAGCGAAGAAGAACGCACATGTAAATGGATCACAGGCTAAGTTGTTTTGTTGAAATGGTCACAAATATGATACAAGGGACAGAATTCTGTAAATTTTAAAGCCTCCATGAAATATCTGTATAATGCCTTAGCATAAATTATGTGAACCGAGGGCAAAACGATGATAATGCTGAGGACTAAAATATTATGTTAAATGCTTTAGAAGGATCGTGTTTTTACATGTATTGCTACCAAGCCTGTTAAAGACCTCAATAGAGAGTTAAAGTTTCTACGAAACTTCGTAATGAAAGAATAATATCTTCATGTCAGTTTGACGTGATATAATGTAAGATAACATATATGCATCTTAAACACCCAGACATTGCTATATCTCTCTTTGTCCCTAGGGGAATGTATATTTTGCATATCTATATATCTACGTGTAATAAAAGCCTAAAAAAGTACATTTGTATAATGAAGCAGCTTCAATGAAGCTTTTGGAGTGTACTTGTTTTCTTTCCACAATCTCACAGTCAAAAGTGCAGAAACCGTAGGTATTTAGTATTTAACCAGTGATACATTTGCAAACAAGTTGCCCAGAAAATAAGTGTCATTTTTTAAAACCTGGAGATCTATTTTATCACTGGTCTTTTCCACAAAAGCTGTTTATCCATTTTTACGGAATAGAACTGTTGCATCACTCAATGGCTTTTATTTTAAACAGAAATTTGGAACTCATTTTAAATTACTAACAATTCATTATCAATTCACCAATGGCAGGGTTCTTTTTTAAAAAAGATGTCTATTTTATTTACTTGAAAATGTTAAGACTAAAAGGTGCAGACTTTATGGCTTAATGAAGTTTGGCTGTTGAACAGTTGCAGTTATATGCAGGAGATCTAAATGACAGTAATGAATGAAACTTGGTGACTACTTTGTTCACTATTTCTAGTATCCAAAGTAAGAAAGAGGATTTCCCCAAGAGAACTAAAGCTTAGTTTCAGTGCATCAGTTACCAATACCAGAGAATCATTTCTTTTTACATATTATGAATTCAAATATGTAGGCAAATCATTTTGAAAATGACACATCCCCAGCAGAGGTTTGGGATCTAGAAAAATAACTGTTCATTTTTAAGGGCAAAATGTAAATCAAAGACATGTCTACAAGGTTATTTGTTCACTTCTTTCTAAATTATAACTCACCTTGTCCCAAATGATTTTTTCCTTCTCACTTTATTGTTACAACTATCTTGTGAGACAGGTCAGGCAGAAAGGAAGGGAAGAAGGGAAGGAAGAAAGGTTTTTTTCCTTCTCACTTTTTTGTTACAACAATCCTGTGAGATAGGTCAGGCAGAAAGGAGGGAGGGAGGAAAAGACAGAAAGAGGGTACATGATCCAAGGCCATCATGCAGAGAGTTGGGAAAGTTTGGATTGAAAGCACAGGGATTCTAGATGAGGTGGCTGACCCTCACCATTTTTCTTGTTGAGTACCTTTGAATCATTTCTGATTTATAACAACCCTATAATGAGCTAATCACAAGGTTTTCTTGGCAAGATCTGTTCCAAGGTGGTTTGCATTTGCCTTCCTCTGAGGCTGAAAGAGTGTGGTTTGCCCAAGATGAACCAGTGGGTTTCCGTGGCTGAGCAGAGAGTCAAATCTAGCCTCCAGAATCACAGTTAAATGCTCAAACCACCACACCATGCTGGTCCCTCATAATATAGTCCTCTAAAGTGTACACTTCCGCCACATGTATTCTTCCTTGCTTCCTTAAAAGTGCACTGGTGACTGATTTAATCACATAAATAGATGACATTCAGTAGGCAATACTTCCCTTGCACCTGCGTGTTATATTAGTAAAAGGCTGTCCCTGTTTCATCTGTCCAGCAGCAGCTGCAGATAACGGGAGCTTAACTCCAGCATAAAAGACCTGTGCAAGAATGTTTCACAGGAGTTTTTGCAGTTACTACAGCGACAAGATAACCACCCTGGGTAGCGAAACTCAATATATTACTTATATAAGTCTTGCAAGGCATCTATTAGCTCCCACGGACCACCTTATTTCTGGGGCTGAGCAACTGCAAATTTCTTCCTGCCACAAGCAAGGTGCTCTATAGAGCAGCAAGACCATTCCCCCGCTTCTAAACTGTCACCAATGGCACAAAGAGAAGTGACGGGACCATGGTAGTGTATGAAAGCGTGTGTGTGAAAGCCGTAGGTATGTACAAGGGTGTGAGATAACAAAGATCCAGTTGACATTACTCTGAATATATATGGGGCTTCCATATTTTATTCAAGACTTGTATAAGTACCAAACATAATGAAATAGTTAAAGAGTATTTATATTATAAAACTTATAAAATAATTAAATAGTACACTTTATACTTTGCTTTTTTTTTCTTTTCCACCATAATCCATACTTTTATGTAACACTTCTTTGCTTGTATTGCTGCCACTTAACTTGGAAAGCAAGTGATGAAATAAAAAGAAGGGAGGTGAAAGCTACACATTAATAAATTAATTTTTTTACATCAAATAATAAGAGAATTCTAAAACAAAAGATGGCATTCATGAGGAGGAAACTACCCCCTTGAAAACACAAGTTTAAATTGCTCAAGATACTGAGTATTTAAATTTCCAGATATATTTCAAACGATGTTTCTTTTTTTAAGCAATCTGTATGTATGTGATTTCTTAATGTTAGAAATGCCACTGCTAATTTTAGCTGACCACTGTGTCATTACTGCTGATGTCGCTAATTTTAGTTTGGTAATGGAAGCAATAAAACTGAACTACATTCATCAGATCAAGCTGTGGGATTGGGAGGAAAGATATTTTAAAGAGTTCTTTTTATCCATTCACCAGAAAATTGGATCAGAATTCAATCCAGCTTTTGCCATAGGGGTTTTGGCACAGATAGAGTGAATGTTATTTTTCCTTCTCCCTAACTTGAAATTTTCACATTTAAAATACATTGTGTCCCAATCACTCTGGATTCTGAACATACACAAGTTCACAACATGGCAAAAAGAAACTTAAATGCAGTATATATGAGCCAACAAGCCTTAACCAGGTGGAACATGTGGTTTCAAACAGAGACAACCATATACAAAATATAATTTGTTTCTTAATTTTGTGATGATTGAGTGGTATCACACTTCTGTGGGATACATGGATAGTTTCTTTTTCTGATCCAAGATATATGGGATAAATAGAGAATGTAGGGCCAAATTCAGCAGATCTGCACATATATCAGACATGGAGTATGTGGTGCCCCCCCAGATATTGATGGACTACAATTCTCATCATCCATCATCATTGGAAACTATGGCTAAAAATTTATAGTCCAAGTAAATTTCCCAACAACTGACAGATGTGTCCATCCAGGCCAGGGCTTTGAGTCTGGGTTTGAATCTTTGTATATTCAATTCTATTTGTGGTGCTGAATTAAAATATCTGCCTTTTTGTGTGCTCCTGAAGAGTTTATTTGTAGACAGGCAGGAACAATATGGTTCTCTCCATACTGCAAATAGCTGTACCTGCTGAATTTGTCTGCTACGGATGGGAAAGAATTTCACAGATTTCTTCAAGTTCAAGAGATAAAGACTATCAGGGTCTTTAAAAACAATCCATCAATCAAGTGTCAGACAAAGTGAAACTGACGGTTCTTCCCATTCCAAGTCAAATTGTCCCTCTAGAATGGCCTTTCATGCTGGGAAATGAAGATAGGAGGAAAAATAACTCATTACATTCAAGGTAGAAGAAGTACTTCTGCAGTGGGCTCACTGGATCAAGACCAAAGTTTTATACTGGAGCAGCAATTGCTGGAATGACGCTCCTGGCTTGTTCTTTCCTCTATTGACAATAAGGAAATAACAACACTCTGGAATCACATTTGAATTCAATATCCCTTTTGCAACTTCCAGAAACTGGCCCATTGGGTTTCCTACCATTTCTACTTTTGTGGCAACTGTTGAGTTTTCTCGTTTATGTTTCATGTTTGAAAACTCAAATTTTGTAATTTTTAAAAAAAAGAAAACTATGGCTGGTATCCCACTCAATATTAGCCAGACTTATGATCTCATAACTTTTGGGATACACATTTTGTGGTCATTAATGATCAAATGTAACCCCAAAAACTTACCTATTAAGCCAGGCAGCGCCCCAACCAGAGAGTTTCCAAGTTATTGCAGATTAGGGCACTGGGGAAATGAAAGACCTGAGGGTTTTCTGTAACTGCTCATCTCAACACTTTCCATGACTGGGAGACTGCTACAGTTGTCATTTCCCAGTGCTCCAATTCTCAGTTCAACTGGAGCACCACTTGGTTAAAAAGGTAGCTTTTAAGGGGTTGGCACTGGCAGAAGCAGCTATGACTATAGCGCTCCATCATTGTAGCTACATCTGATCATGCTGAAACTCAGCCTCTAGGTATGTGTGTGTGTGGTGTGTGTGTGTGTGTGTGTATAATTTTTTTTTTCACAAGCAACATTCCAATTCTACATGAGCCTCAAATGGTCAAAACCAAATTGACTGGTTACCTATTAAGTATATTCATGGAATTTTGGAATTCTGGCAGTAATTACGTTTCAGCACTAATAATAATGAGGCATAACAACAAATGTACCTATTTCATAAGTCAGCTGAAGTATGAAATTCTACTTTGCTCATAGTACACAGTAATGCTATAAAAAAAAAACCCATGCTGCTCTTCAGGATGGGCAGCTCAAGGACTGCCTGCCTCTCAAGTGGTTAGTAAACCATGCCTGAGAACTATTCACAGCGGAAAAGGGAATGCAGTAAAAAGGGAACATAGAACGTAGTAAAATTAGAAGTCCTACCACAATATAACCCTTGCTTTCCCAGCAGCAAGTGAAACAGAAAAGCACCTTTTATCTCAGGCAAGAGGAACATTAGGCCTCCAGATGTTTCAAACTTCAGTTCTAAGAAGCTTGAACTATTATGGTAAATACTAATGGACTTTTCATTTACAACAGCAGCCTTAAGCTATCTGGTGTGGGAATTGGCAGTTTTTCCCTTAATGTGCCAAGGACCAGTACCATATTTCTACCCATTGGCCACCACTTTTTTTTCTCTCTCCTGGATATTCACCTGGGACTGACAGCCAGTGGCTCATGGACTGCCACAAGCCCACATGTCACAACTTTGAGTAGCACTGGTTGAAAACACAGAGAAGGTCAAAGGTCTCCCAGCCTTGTTTTATTTAGATAGTGCAGCATATGTGATTATTGTGGATAGCACCACTGCTATGTTAGGGAGGGCAATGCATTGTCTCCGCAGCTACTTACGGAACTTTTCTTGAGTATTTTCTCCTTCTTTCCAAGAACTGCTAAGAAACATCAACACGGGCAGTACTTCATAGTACTGTCATATGTCCTGATTGTAAGAGCACCATGCCCAATGTGCCACTCTGTTTTGGAGACTGGCTTAAGCTATCAACAAAGCAGTTGGTTTTCTTCTCTCTTTCAACAGAGGACACCAGAAAACACAGAAAGCCCCGAATTTGCTAGTGTTCAACAACACCCTAGTTGTTGGTAACAACCCGGCTTTTCTGTATGTATCATTCATCACAAGTTTTACTGGAGCAGACACTGCTCTACAATACCCACATCACTTTCACTGGCAATCTTTGCAATGTTTGGTTCCAGAAGGCCTCACAAAACAATTCACCATCAGCTGAAAGGAAGACTCAATAGCTTCAAAAAGTCAGACCACTTGCATCAGTTCTTCCATGTACACGATTTGCAGCATTGCTTGCCATAAAATTTGTGATTACAGACACCATGCTGGGGGACCAGGTGGCACCAAGTGAAGAAATCCACACAAGAAGGATCTTCTGTAGTTAAAAAAAAAATACAGATAAATTTGTTTAATTCATAGTATTGGATACTGAAGCTTAGCAGGCTGATGGTAATGCAAGTTTAATTTTTCCACGACTCAAGAATATTCTGTTCGTGTGAAGTCATATTATCATTGATTGGTGAGATCCCAAGAAGCCCATAAAACAGCTTCAATGAGTGTCATACTTTGGAAATGTCTGATCCCCAAACTTCTGCTATCTTTTTTGTCAGAAGATTACTCACACAAATAAGCATTTCATAAGAGAAACTAAATGTTCCTATTTGCTGGTTTTTTAATGAAAGAGCACAGGGCCATTTTCTGTTAGGATATAGCTTATCTCAGCCCAAACTGGTGAAGCTGTCTTGTCTAACAAAGCAGTAAGGACCAAAAGGGGGAAGAGCCAGCACTCACATGACAACAGTGTACAAAACTGAGCATAGCCAACTGAGAGCCAGAACTCTAAAACTTTACTTTTTTGGATTACAGTTCCTAGAATCCAACAGTCAGTATGGCCAATGGCTAGAGAATTCTGAAAGCTATAGCCTAGAAACAGCGACTATACGGCTTGGGTCCAGGTTATTTGAACAACAATATATCCCTTTATGAGTCCATTAGAGCTCTAAGATCATCTGGACAGGGACTTATTTCTGTCCTACCACCTTCTCAGGCTCACTTGATGTGAACAAGGGAGAAAGCCTTCTCAGTGGCTGCTACTAGATCTTGGAATTCCATCTCTAGAGAGGGCAGGATTCATCCTCTTCTTCCATTGGCAAGTCAAAACATTTGTATGCCATCAGGCTTTTATAAACTGAGTGGGACACAGCTTTAATACTGTGTGGTGGTGTTTTTAAGGTTGTACAAAGTCTTTTAATGAATTTTAATAATTTAATAATTGTTGAGTTGCTTTTCAAATAACTCTGACACTTATACTTGGATAATATTTCCCTTGTTTTCCTCTCATTTTTTAAAACTGCAGAATTTGAAAAAGAAGTGTTTTTCAAGTATTCATTTTTCTCTAAAAATATCAGAATCTTTCCCTTTTGTGCACATGATTACATGCTCCATAAGCTCCTGCTGAGACTTCCTTCTCCCATACTAATTTAATAGAAGTTGGTGGTTTCAATGTCAATGGGGCAGTGGATCAATTCCAGGTTTTAGTCTGAACTTTGAAGGAACATGCTAAGGAGCAACTCCATGCACAAACATAGGTTCAGCACCTCAGATCTTTTAAATGTTGGATTAAAACTCAGAGTGAATCTCCGTCCTACTAGCACTAGCTTCCAATGACCACCACTACTAGGCAGGTATACTGATCACATGGTAGGTATAAATTCTTATGCTGATTATATGCCAGCTTCTTGTAAATATAAGTACCTACCCTAAGGATGAAATTCAAAAATATTTGAAAAAATGGTCAAAAACATGATTTTCAAGTGTCAAGATACCATGATAAAAAGAACCCTGGATTAATGAGAATATTCGCAGTGCAGGAATTACTTTGCACAAAATTTGCTCACGGTTGTTTCGCACAGAAAATACTGTCTGCACAAAATGTGGCAATTTCTGTGCAGAAATATATTTTTTTTTCTGTGCTCAAAATGCTGCTCCTGCACTGAAAATGCTGGTTTCTCTAAAAAAATTACGTGTGAAATTTGCACAGAATAAGTCCTAAATTGCAAATAGGATTTGAAAACTGCTGTTTTTGAAGACTTTCTCACAGCAGGAAGAAAACTGCTGAAGTTACTCATTGTTTTCTTTGAGAAGAAAATTAGTAAATAATTATATTCCTAATTTATCCAATAACCTGCTCCTTTCCTTGTAGGAATATATAGCAAAATGACATTTTCTGCAAGAATAGGCTACACCCAGAGTGAACCTCATAGACAGGGTTGGCTCTGTAATGAGACAGGGTGAGGCAGTAGCTTCAGGCAGCAGATTTGAGGTGCCGTGAAAGCGCGGCACATTAGCTTGTAATTTGCTCCTGTATTTTTACTGCCAAGGAGAAGTGTCTGTGGGTTTTTCTGCTTCATGTTCCAGAATAACTTGGCTGGCTCTGGGTGCTATGCACCTTGATTTTTGTGGGTAGAAAGCATTACTTGCCATTTGGTTTCAGGTAGGAAAAATGTCATGGAATGCCCCTGCCATTAGATATAACTATATATGAAAAGTAGGAGAATCTCACTTTATCTTTTAATAGTAAATTCAGGGGGAATATCAAGATGCATGGACACTGCAGGGCTCAGGAGTGGCTAAAAGAGAAAATGGGAGAGAAAAAGCCTTCTATGTTATGAGGAATGCTTTGAATTCCATTTTCATCTTGCAGATTATCTTTTTAAGGCCATTGGTTCTAAATGGCCAGTTCATTCAGATCTAATTTATGCTCTGGGTTCCATTCTTAAAGGACAGAGCAATTAATCAGGTGAATGACACTTTAAGAGATTTTTTTTAAAAGACTAAGAGTATTAAAGCCCAGAAATGAGGCAAGGAAAGATTTACAGCCAAGTTCAGATCTTATTGGAACCTGAGAAAGCAAACAACTGTAGTTGTTCATAGTAAAGGAAACTGACATGGATTTTAATATTCTACCTTTCTCATTCTCTCTCTCTCCCCTCCTTTGCTCATTCTCCCTTTGTCCTTTCATACCAATGGCTTAGCATTCATGTCAAAGAAGGCAGTATTCCCTTCAGTAAAAGCCACTCATACCATGAACATAACAGAGAGGTTACCAAATTTCCTTGCACTCATTCATTCATTCATTCATTCACTTATTATCCCAACTTTCCACTGAAAGGAAACCTAAAGGTGGCTTACAACAAGGTTAAAAGAAGGAACATCTAAAAACTAGATAATATAAAAGTTAAAATAAATAAATTTAATTTTCTGTAAAATCAGTATGATTTAACAGAGCAAAAAAATCATTTAAAAGGCATAACAATAATCACACAGCTCTCACACTCCATTTTAAAAATCCTTCAGCATAATCTGTTAATATTTTGATCTTGTTCAAATAAAAATGTCTTTACTTGCCACTGAAAGGAGAGAAGATTGGGTGCTTCACATGGGAAGGAATTTCTGTAGGAGCAGCCAGTGAGAAGGCCCTCCCACGTGTCCTCACCATGCTGGGAGGTAACAAGTGTGGGACCACGAGAAAGCCCTTTCCCGAGGACCAAGGATATTAAAGCTTATTTAGATAGATACAGACTCAAATAGCCTGAACCTAAGTCATATAAGGATTTATGGGTCACAACCAGCACTTTGAATTGAGCCTGGAAATGAACTGCTGCCCAGTAAAGATGACCACAGCATATTTTAACTGTTGAAGCTTCCAAATGATTCCATAAGGCAGCCACACACAGACACTGGCATCCTGTTAGATAGTTAGATATAGCTTTCGTGCAGTGCATTGTAGTTGTGCATTGCAGTTGCGTATTGCACAACAACCTTCAGTCACTGACATGGGTTATGCAATCCAGCTATTGTGTATGGGGGTTGCATAGTGCTGGTGTAGCATATCTCTGCATACAGATATTTATGCCATGCTGAGGGGATGTTGGGTTGCAGCCAGAGTGTGTTGCAGCAATCTGGTTGCAGCAAAAAGGGAAAGCAGTCAAGGTATGCACCATCATAACCATATCAGACATCTCCAAGAACAGAACAGCTGGCACAGTAGTTTCATCTGCGCAAATGCACTCTTGGCCACTGCTGAAACCTGGACATCTGGTCTAATTTGTGAATCCAGCAGTATATATAAGCAATGAACTTGAGATTTCAGGGGGAGTGCAACCTCATCCCGTTCCTTCTTGAAACTGGTTTCAGGAACACAGTTGGCTTCTACTTGGCCACTCCTGCCCCATTGCCCCTTGGTCAATAAATGGCCATTGGGGACTACCCAGTCTGCAGAAATGCGGGTGGTTCAGAGAAGAGATCATGAAAGATAGAGGTCCTAATACCTTCATCTGCCACAACTAAAAAATTGTATATACAAACATAATGTTCAATTAGGCATCTGTGTGCCATTAATAAGACGATGACCACATGTTTTACACACCATGGATCCACACAGGGTTATACTATAAGGTTATGAAGTTGGTAGACTCAAACATTTGTCATATTCCCCACTGGTTTCCACCCAGCTGCATCAACTTCAGAGGAACTATTAGATGGAAAGCTTGTTCTTTCTTTAATGTTTGGTTCAGCCAGGGTATGCATGACTTTCCTTTAATATTTGTTTTTTGCATCCAAGAAAACCAAGCTGACTGAAAGGCTGTGAGTTATGCTATCAAGTCAAATGATGGAAATGAGGAAAAATGAGCAGAAGAGCAGGTCCAGCTTGTCTAGGGAAGCATGCTAACTCTCCCTGAAAGGCTCATTTCTTTCCCATGATCTGTCCCCAATGACTCACAGAGCTGGAACTATGTGGTGGGTAATTGAGAGTGATTGGCTCCAATACAGTTCCAGCACAGCTGGCTGCGTGCAGTGGTGGAGACAGAGACTTAGAGCACGGAGAAGAGATAATTGATCTCCAGGGCCCCAAAGACCTAGCTGCAATAAAGTCAAAAGGACTTCTACAGCTGTAAGGAGGGGGAAGGGATGAGCCTGAAGCAAATGAATAACAGACATTGGATAGGGTCTTTCCAGTAAGAGGAAAAAGAAAAAAAATGAGGAAAATGATATTAGAAAAGAAAGTGTTAAAAAAAAACTGGGCAAAAATAAACATGGATGAACCCAGCCCCAAAACTAAGGGTCCATCTGGCTTCTTATCTGGATGTTAAGATCTTCAGGAGGAGCCCTCAAGAGTGTCATCACCACTGAAGGACTAGATGAAGGACACACAGGAGACGGATTTCTCCTGTGCTGCCTCCAAATTATAGAATTCAATGATGTCATGATTTCCCACTCTTGCTTTTTAAATATATATATATATGTGTGTGTGTGTGTGTGTGTGTTCATTCTCATCAGTGTGCCTTTTTTTTTTTTTAAAAAAAAAAGACCTTTTAATAAGTTTTATTATTCTGCTGGTTTTAATGGGTTGAATTTGTTTCCAGTGAAGTTTGTTAGCCACCTTCATCGCTATGTGTTCAGTGGAAAAATGGAAGCAAATGTAAATAAATACTTCATTGGAATCATTTCTGGAGAATTGAAAAGGAGATTTCATAAATAAAAGATTTATTTCATAAATAAATAAATAAACCAATCACTCAACCAACCAGCCAACCAACCCATGCCATCAGACAGAAACTGTATTTTAAGAATTCTTAAATTTTAAAAATGAGATGGAATTAACTAGGCAGAAATTGTATTAATCTAGAACTTATCCATCAGTTCATTCGCTTTGTGTAGACTGAATAGATTCTGACGACTTAGGGCTGGACTTTGATTTGGCCACACTTGCTATAATACTGCTTTCTGGTGACTGTGCTGAACAGCCAATAATAGAGTCAAAGAGAAGTGTCCCCCCGCCAGCCCTTCCTGATCTAACGAACGAAAGGTAGCTAGGGAAGGCTTGGAAATATCTGCCTGAAGTTGCTTTGGGTACTTCCATACAGCAGTATTAACTAACCAAGATGCCTCTAACTAGCACTGTGATATCTGTCTGCTCTTCTGCAGGCCTTTCATAGGAACACAAAAAAACTGCCTTTAAACTGAGTCAGACCACAGATAGATCCATCTAGCTCAAGCACTACCAACTCAGACTGGCAGTGGCTTCTCAAGGTTGCACTCAGGATTCTTGCCTACCCATTTGTGGAGATCTCTACTACTCCCTGGTGATCCCCCATTCAACTAATCAGCACATTTAAAGCTCTGAAAATCAGACAAGATTAAGTGTGTTTGTGGTGGTATGGTGCTCAGTCATATTTCCATGTGCTGTTTTGCATGATTTATCTGATTACAGGGAAAGAGATGGTGACTCAATGCAGGATGATTTGGGTTGCAACCTAAAGAGCCCAGGTTCAATCCTGCCCACTTCCATTTAGAAGACTCAGGTAGAAGATGATGAGAAAGATTTGCATCCGAGATGCTGGAGAACTACTGCTGGTTAGAGTAGACTAAACAAAATGGGCAAATAGTCTGACCTGTATTGTGAGTTGCATAGAACCACTAACTGCAGACAAAATTTTCCTCTCAAGCAAAGTCATCTCAGACAACTTACAATTCAATGAAGTTAGCACACCACTCATTAATTGGTGTGGACCCTTCAAGAGACCAATACTGCAGATCTTTTAGCACTTGGCATATGGCATGGAAGGGCAATGGTAGTTCATCCAGAAGCCAATTTTCTGCCCCTGGGATCATCCAGGGACTGCGCAGACTGCCAAAAATGCTCTCCCTCCTTTCAATAAAAAGAAAGACGACAGGAGAAAAACAAAACAAATCTGGAAATGGCTGAATGTTCACTTCTGGTTTAGAAAAATCAATATTTTTGTGTCAAACTGGAGAACTGCAACCTGTTTAAAGGTGAAACATTATTCCTATAGGTATCCAGGAGAGACAATATACCTTGTTTGGCCCAGAAAAAGAACAGTCTGGAGAGACTGAAGGAGCTGAGAAGAGGAGGAAAAAACTCCACAGCCCTGAGGCAGATTGTGGCACTTTGCCTACCCTGGCATAGGGTTTCAGATACAACTGCCTTAAGAGTTCAAATGTTTAACTACCACTGGCTTTTATCTACCACTTCTGAGAAAGAAGGAAAAGCTTGGTAGATCTGTTCTGGTACACATTTACTTTTTGAAAGGCTTTTTTGGGGAGTAGATAGGAGGGATACCTTTCTTCTCAGGACCAAGGCAGAAGTTGGTATTGCAGGCTCTGGACATTGCTGGCTTTTGATGAGGAAGACAACCTGTAGCCGTCTGTCCCTGGTGAAGACACTGCACAGTTCGTGTTTGCACTCCACCACCACAGGTCACTGTGCACTGCAAGGAGGGGAAAATTGAAAAAAATGCACTTAAGACATTCATTCAGAACTTTTCAGCTATCACCTTGTTGTTGTGCACCTTCAAGCCATTTCTAGCTTACGAGGTTTTCTTGACAGGATTTGTTCAGGGAGGAGAGGCTTGTGATTGCCCTCTTCTGAGGTTGAGAGAATGTGACTCGCCAAGGTCACCTGGTGGATTTCCATGGCTGAACAGGTGGGTTTCCTGGATTCTTAGAGTTCTTAGTCCAACACTCAAACCACTACGTTATGCTGGCTCTCTGCTCTTAGCCAAAGCTCAAAAAGTCTTGGTCCCTAATATGTACTTACACTCAGTGTGTATTGTAATGAAGAAGCACTGAATTATGATTTGTGTGTGTCTGGCTATGAACATGTCCACAATACAAACCAAACTAAGCTGATCATGAAGCTCAGATACTCAAAGTTGCCTGTTTGAGATACGTAAATCTCTATTTGTAAATATGTTAAGATGTGTAAATCTCTCTTTGAGATCTGTAAATCTTAAGCACATCAAGCTGCATGTATGTACTATCAAACAAATGCTTCTCTGAGGGATATGTGACTCATACAATAAAGCAAGTTCCAAAATACAGAAGCTTGCTGCTATGCTGTGGAAAGAAATTACAGATCGGGCCACTAATCAATCTAACAATTTAAGGAATTCCAGACCGTCTCTGCAAATCCCTAAGGATGCTGTGTACAAAGATTTGTAGGTTCAGCCATACTACAACCCTCTGAAGAATGATATGGAAAGGACCATGGAATGTAGCATTGCTATAACAGCAGGGGTACTGTTATATAAGTGACTATCAGTTTCCAGACAAATGAGTCAGTGAGACCAGTATGCTGCTGCTGTTATTGCTGTCAGGCAGGGTCAGCCTTGTCATTAGACAGAACGAGTTGGCTGCCTTAGGCAGCAGATTGTGGGTGTCCTGAATGAGCACCATTTTTTGTTCTGGCACTTATGGGTGGAGACGTTTGTGGGACATTCTGTCTTACTATGTCAGAATAACTTGACTGGTTCCGTATGGACCTAAACTTTGGGGGAGCGGAATCATTTGCTGTTCCATTCCAAAATTTCATTCAGTTAAGTTTTTACGTTCAGTACTTGGCCTACCCCAAACACGGAATATTATGATGGGTTCAAATGCTGATGTCTTCCATTTGCAATTGTCTCACTGTTTTCTCTGTCCCTTTTAAAAAACCACAACACCCATAAAGTTGCAAAGTGCAGCCCATGAGCCAATGTGCCCCCTAAAGTCCTTAGGAGGTCAAAAAATATTCCCAAATGCCATACTCTGCCCACTCCTGATCTAGTCCCTGTTGCAATCTTTTCTGCATTATACCACTCCAAAATACTCCAGAGGACAGGATCAGAATTCAAAATGACCTTGACAGATTAGAGAGCTGGGCCAAAACTAACAAAATGAATGTTAATAGGGAGAAATGTAGAGTACTACACTTAGGGAGAAAGAATGAAACGCACAGATATAGCATGGGGTAACACTTGGCTTGAAAATAGTACATGTGAAAGGGACCTAGGAGTCTGGATGGCTACTCGCTGGGGATGCTTTGAGGGTGTGTTCCTTCATGGCAGGGGGTTGGACTCAATGGCCGTTGTGGTCTTCCTCCAACTCTATGATTCTAAAATGGAAATGCTGTAGAAATTTCGATGTACATGTCTTAGTGTAGGCATCTGAATAAAAGCAGTCTATGCCTCCATAGTTATGAGTGCCTTGGCTTCCATGACGTTATTCCCTTCAAATGATGAATGCATGAAGAGGGCTTGGATGTTCATACTAAGTGCAGCACTGGGAGATAACACCTGAAATCATGCATCATTGGCACTCACAGTGGTAGCACTACACCGGAGGTGTTTCTAGTGTGAACAGAATCTAGATCAAGTGTGGAAGTTGCCCCCCTACCTCCAGGACTGCTTCTTTCTCTTCCTTCACTGCTAAATCTTTTGGCAGGGCTTTTTTTACATCCTCCAGCATTGCCACCCAGGGTATGTGCCCTACTTGTCCCACCCTACATACACCTCTGCACTACACCACCTTTCTGCTAAATTTCACCTCTATGCAACCAACTGTGTACCCACAATGTGTTTGCTTATTGTCTTATAGAGCCATGGCAAATGCAGTGGCTGTAACTTGCAGAATTCTGGTGTCATGAGCCCCAGGACTTCCAAGCAGTCTTCAAAATGGCCACCAAAAATTTCCATATGAATCTGCTTCTTTTACCTGTTGCCAAGGTGAAGAATACCATCCTGACACTCTACTGTACAAATGGCGCAGAGGACATGCTCCTCGGTTGCACACCTCTTCCAGTTCAATGTGCGGCTTTTTAAGATTTCGGCAACGTCGCTGTGGGAAAGTGATCAATTTGCCACTGATGCTCTTCTCACTGCACTGCATCTCTCGCCTTCTTATACCTGGTCCACAGGTGACAGAACACTGGATGGCAAAGAAGACATGTATACCTCAGTTAATGAAGTTGATGTGTTCCTGGGTATTACTTCTTTAAGAGAAAAAAGTTACTAGAGGCACAAATAACATGTGAAGAGTAAGGATAAATTCCTATACCATAATGAATGTTAGCATATTTTAGAACTGATAATATACACATGCGACATGAAACAAACAGATCAGGGAAGCCTTGTACAATTTAAAACAAATCTTTTTGAACTTTTCAGGCACCAGTTGAAGGCTATTTCCAAAATGTATCCTGGAATTATCTTTTCTTTCACCATTCCCAACATTTTTTATGATCTCCATTTTTGCAGCCAAACGTACAGATCTATGATTTTTCAACATGCTGAAGATAGTTGGTGAGGCAAGTTTACCTGCTCTCCACCTTCTCCTTTGTTTTGCTGTTCATGCATGTTCCATACAGAATTCTAGAGGCAGGTGCTGTTTATTTTACCTTTTTGTAGGCAGACACACATAGACAGAGTAACACTGGCTAGAACAGATTTTTTTTCATTGCATTCTAATAAAGCTGAATTAGAAATTAATTCAGTTGATATTTCCAGGCAAACTTACCAAATTTGTATTTCATGAACTAAAAAGACCTTGAAAGCAATACTTTTCCAAAATTTGATTTAAAAAGTGTACCAAAAGAGTTTGGATTTGAAAAGTGCATGCACAAAGGGTACAGTTGGCCTTCCATATCCAAAGATTCTGAATCCATGGATACAATCATCAATATTTGAAAATTTAAAAAAAAAACAAATTCCAAAAAGCAAACCTTGGTTTTACCATTTTATATAAGGGATGCCATTTTACTATGCCACTGTATATAATGGGAATCGAGCATCCACGGATTTTAGTATCCATGGGGATTCCTGGCACCAAACCCTTGTGGATACCAAGGGCCCGCTGTATATTGGCAAACGTCCGCAGACTTGCTTCAAAAGGTGCACTGTTCCAACTGATACACAAACTATACTATACTATTCTAGATAATAATATGTATACTATAGTATACAAACTATACTATATATATAGTATATTTTTTTCTTTAAATATGAATATGGAGAATGGTTTGGAGAAGTGAGGTATTTTGGGGCAGACTGCCCCCACACACACACACACACACACTAGAACATCAAAATCTGGTATGGAAATAGATGGCATTAAGTAAACAGTGGAACAATGAGAACCTCAGAAAAATAGAACTTCACAGATTCACCTCATTTTCTATTTCTGGTGCCCCAGAAGTACAACTCTCAGAAATCCTACCTATGGTGAGGAATGCTAGGAGGTGCATCTGGGGGGTTACCTTATTCTCACCTGATTGCTTTAGTTGTGAGGAAATCCTTATTGATATAATCCAGGAGAAATAACGGAAAGATTCACTGTGGATTCTTATTAAGTGCCCAGATAACCCTGATGTTTTCAATGGGTACAACAAATCAGCTGCCCCAGTACAATCTAAGCAAACAGATAAACTCCTGTTCTCCACAGCGTCATCATATAAAGGGTAACATGATTAACTGGGATATTATTAACAACAGATGTTGCCAGAAAATCATGCCATTCCTTTGAATATAAAATAGCTTGAAAAACAAAATGCCAGCTTGTTAGTATCGGAGCCTCACATATTGCACACCAGTTCTTTTACCTCACTCCATGAAGAAATCACCCACTGGAGCCGATCATTTTTGGGACACCGTCCCAACACACATGTCTGTTGTATTTCTGGTTTTGCTTCACTGTCACACATATTCTCTGGCATTATTTTCGGCATGGAGGGTCCTGTACTTTTGCAGAAAACATCACGTTTCATGACGCCTCTTCCACATGTTTTGGAACACTTTATAGGAATGGGACAAAATTTGATGTTAGTGACTTAAACTGGCATATTATCACAGTAAAATAACAAACCAAATGGATCACTTTTTCTAGGCGGGGGGTATATTTTGGGGGCATTGTTCCTTGTGGTGCTATACTTTGCCCACACTTGCCTTAATAGAAAATTTGTGTTATTTATGAAGCCTTTTGGTGGAATGGCAGGAAATAAATACTCCAAATAAATAAACAAATATATTTAGAATTCTCTGCTAGAGAACTTTAGATCAGCCTCAGAACTACAGAGGCAGAAGTCTCCAGCAGAGAATTCAAAACACTTTTTCAAATTAAAAATTCCAGAATTCCATGGCAGAAAGTGGTATCAAAATGCTGCAACTGAATAACGGAGATATACTCTAAAATTCCAAGGGCTTTTTCACAGCACGTGATGAAAACAGCATTTTAGAACTGTAAGTCTAAAGCCTCTTGCATCAGAATTATAAAATATCTTCAAAGAGCACTGTTTTTAAAAGTGAGATTTACTGCCACTCAGATGTGAGTCTGATGATCTACCCTATCTTAGACAGATTTAGAATGGGATTAGAAAAAATTCATATAGGAGGGATATATCATTGGCTATTGCCCACAAAGTCAAAAGGAACCTCCAAATCCAGAGACAATTCATCACTCAGCTGCAGTTATTGAGAGACCGAAGGACAAAATAGCTACTGACTTAATGTCCTAAGACACAATGTACTACACTTGTATGCTAGGGAACTGCAACTGTCTCTATTATCATCAAACTCACTTTATAATTGGTCACTCTGATGGAATTTTGCGTACAGAAGTAAAATTGTACACTGTCATCTACACAGTAATAAACCACATTCACATACCAATGACCTGGTGGACAAATAAATCTCAGAGTTTCTCATTGTTGCTACTTTCTTTGAACACTCTTTGTTCTTTTGGCAAATCATGACACAAGAAAGCTGAAATTATGTGCTCGAGTTGTCAGTAAGCTGGCACCATTCAGAGAAAATCAAAACTTCTTCCACTAAGAAAATTTCTTCCACTAGAGACTATACTCTGTCTGTATCTTACATTTGTTTTTTTTTTAAAAAAAAGAGAGAAAAAAATAATAAAAAGAAATCTAATTCACATTTCTTGGATTACTACATGGAACAGAACAAAGTTAGTCTTTGGACCGTACAAACCTCTTAATTTTGAGTATATGCATAAATGAGTTTAAAATGTATATTTTAGAGGGAAATGCATGCCAACATGTATTTTTGGAGAGAAATATAACAATATAAACATGAGGGGAAATGTATACAAAGTGCATATGTTAAAATAAAATGTGTAGAAATGTAGGTGGTGTGCGTGTTTCACTGAACGCATGTCAATTTCACATTGGAGAGGAAATAAACCACCTATTGCTTCTACTACCATTGTTGCTGCTGTTGTTGTCATTAGCATCATCATCCTACCTTCTCCCCAGTCAAGTACTTAAAGCAGCTCAAAACAGATTAATAGTTAAATATTCACAAAATGCAAAACGTGATTACATTATCAAAAACTTAAAGCCAGTTAAAACATAAATCATTCACACACACACAAATCAGCATAACCAATAGAAAAATCCAACAGATTGATTAGGTGGGATGGGCCTTCTACCATCAGTCCTCAAAGGTCTGACAAAGTAGAAAAGTCTTCACCTGTATGGGGGGGGGGAGTCCCAGAACCTGGCAACAGCCACTGTGAAGATCCACTCCCATGTTCCCATCCAAGGAACCTGTCATGGTGGTGGGACCGAGAGAAGGGCTTCTGCAGCTGATCTCAAAGCACAGGTAGGTACGTAAGGTATGTATGGTTCTATAGCAGAATTTCGGAATGACCCAGCACGGTCTTGTCATGTTCTTATCTCTAATAACACCTGTGAGAGAATGTCAGCGGTTTCTCTTAGTTACCTGAGACCATGGCCCAGCATTCCATTCTGGCAGGCAGTCCTGGTTATTACATGCTTGTATTTGTGCTGGAGTTGTTATTGGGCAAAGAGCATGAGGCACAATGTCCTCCTCCTGAAACGCCCTTTTCTGGACACACTGGATCTGACGACTTTGTTGTCCTCCTCCGCAGGACTTGCTGCAAGCACTCCACTCACCTGTTGACCAACTTCAAGAAATAATGCATTTGTCATCCAGGGAACAGACAATGACTTCAAAAGAGGGGTTGAAGGCTACAGAGTAGCTACGGAACTGGAAAACAATGACAGAAAGCAGTGACAGTCCTCTGCATACAGCTTGGTTTGGACTAGAATCCTGTAGGTAACATATGCTGGTAAAACAGAAGCTTATATTGGTATATCTACCTTCGGAAGTGCTGAAGAAGAAGGTATCCAGTATCTTTGTCATACCATGCCTTCCCTCCATGCAACTGCAGGCCAACTCGTGATCATGGAAAGATGTGGTGCCTGGGCAGCAGCCAGCAATAGCTGTCTTGCCAGGAGAAAGGAAGAGCCATCACTCTCTCAGTCCTTCAGTGTAGACTAGAGTACTTCTAGAATCTCAGGAATTCTGGAAAGGTGGTGGCTGCTCCTCTTACAGGAGCACAGCTGCAGCCAGAGAACATCTGGCTACTGATTGGATATTGCAGAATTAAGTTGTATTGTACTGGCTATGGAAGCAGAAGCCCAGCATTAGTATACTGAAAGAGCTTTACCCTTCACCAGGGTACTACTGTATCTCAGCCATTGTGTTATGGATGCTAGAGTCAAAAGTATGGACACAAGATAACAGTACTTAGCAGAATAAGGATACAAAAGTGAGAAAGAATTAAATACATTCAGCCTTATGCCCAGCTGTACTACTATAAGTGGTTTTACTTGGAGAACTGAGTGAGATTTAACCAAAACATGTTGGAGGTTTGATGCTTCTCATTAAAGTTATTACATGTAACCTGGAATTTATATTAAAAATCTTCCACAAAATCTCGCCTATCTACATCCTTCATCTCACCTCTTTTCTTTGCATTCATTCTAACTTGCATGATTCCCTCTTTGTAAGCCACATGTACATTAACTAGATTAAACCATCTGAGAGCATCACTGAGTATCATAAGGCCCCACAGGAATTTTAGGAGCGGTAGTTTTGTGAGTTTTCCACAAACAATGGGTTATGGATTTCTCTGCTCATTGCAAAGTAAGAAAGGTACACAATTGCAATCTTTTAAGGTTCTAATGTAACACTTAAGTGTAAGTTAGCAGTACTAAAGATCACATCTTGATATTGCCCTTAGAAAACACAGCTAAAGCCTACATCTAAATTGCTGTCTTGCTACTTTCTTGGGAGGAGGGAATGGCAACTAACAGAGCTAAGGCTGTGATCACTAATTCACGTGCTCTGCAAGCCAGAGCAGGCTATCTTTCGTTCTCCCTCCCATAGCCTCCAGTGGGAAAACATTTACTATACCAATTGTGGGTGTATCCACACCGCACAGTGATTCACTTTGATACCATTTCACTGTCATGGCTCCACTTCAGTGATACCACTTTAGCTGCCATCGCTCCATCTTCCTGAACTGTAGGGTTTCCAGTAAGGCCAAATACTTCTAGTAGAAAGCTTTGAGCCACTTCCTAGAACTACTGCATCAGACCTACCTGGGAGAGAATTCTAAGTCTCTCACCAAATTATATGTCCTAGGGTCCCATACCATGAAGCCTTGCCAATAAAATTGAGATCACCATGCTACAATTGTGTAACTGTGTGATGCTCGCAGGCTGGTGTAGCTCTGGCTCTGTTTGGTGATATGTTTGGTGATATGTTTACTGAATGTGCAGACCAATAATTCCTCTATCTCTCTCACACACACACATATACACACAACACTAGTACCACCGGGACAATTACAGCAACAGAAACTCTGTTTATGTCTAAGGAGAATCTTGTGGCCACATTTCATCCACAAAAGGAGAAAACTGCAGTATGCTTTGCTCCTTTCCAGTGTGCTTTGTTAGAACTGAAAACCTTGAATCTACTGATTTGATTTCATCTTTATCCTTGCTTTCCTCCAAGCAACTGAAAGTATTATCTATGGCCATTTCCACACTATACATCCTGTGGAATTCTGGGGTTTGTAGTGTACTGAGGCCAAAGAGTGATTAGACTGAGAATTCTAAATGCCCCTCCCTAAACCACAAACCCCAGGATCCCATAGGATGTTGAAAGTGGAATAATAGCACTAGAACAGTGTAGTGCGGAAATGACCTGTGTTTCTTTCTACCCACTTTTTTTTAACCTTAAAACAAATCTATGAGGTGTATTACAGGAAGGGTAAGAAACCTGCAGCCTTCAAAATGAACTTGAACTACAGTTTTATTCACTCTTGACCGTTGGCCAAGCTGGCCTAGACAGATGGAAACTGGAGGTCAGTCTTATTGAAACAGCCACAGTTTGCTTTGCTGGGCTAGAAAGTCATCTGGTAAGGTTCAAGAACCTGAGTCTAAATCCAACATGCCAGCTACTACACCACAATGACTCTCAACAAGCTCTTTTCATCCTTCAAATCAAGGAAGCAATAAATAGCTTGCTATATTCAGCAACCCTGTCATTAGACTGTGGAAGATTTAGACAGTGCTCACTGGCAGATGACTAAAAAAATGAATCTATTTTAAAGGAGACAGGGAATTATTAATCCAATGACCACTGCCAGGCAAATATATCCTCAAGGCATGCCAGAGGCTTCAGGAATTTGGCATAAAATTCTTCAAACTACAATTTTTAACAAAATGGGATGTAAGGTCAGAAGAATTCTCAAAATATAGTTGTACACTCCTGATATTTATTCTGTTTATAGTCAATCTACATCTCAGTAGATGTAGATAGTAGAGAGGTGGCTCTCAACATGATTTTTTTTAAAGTTTAATTTTTTAAACAACCACATAGTAATTTATTAAATTAAACATAATTAGAGTAATGAGACTATCACATTAAAACAATAGAAATACGAGCAATTTAAGCACACACACACAAAATGTGCAGCACACTATTTCCCTGATTAAAAAAAAATCCTTTCTTCAGTAGCTACCAAAAGTTTGCCCAAACAGAAAAGATCTTTGACTGTGAAGGTGAATTTTTTAACTCTTTAAGGTTCATGAACAGAATCTTACAGTGCAATGAATTCTGCAGTTTATTTAACAACACTGTATTGTGTGGGTTCTTGCTTGGGTGCCAAGGCTGCCTGACAAAGCAGTTAAATCAACTTTATACAGAATTCTTACAAAAACACACAGTGGCAGCAAGTGAACAAAAAAAGTCTATGACAGACATACAAACACACCAATAAGGAGCAAGCATACTTCTAAACTATGTATGCCACACGTGTCTTTTCTTTCTTATTGGGCTATTCTAGCTATCATCTTACCAGCAGAGTGCTTCAAGATGTTTTGGAACATTCCTTGGAATATTTTGTATATGTTTATCTTAACTTGAAATCATTAGGAGCTGACAACATTTTTTATATCTATGCAAACTGTTTTCTTCAATACAATGCAATTTCACATAAGCTGTATGGTCAATTTCCTTTTCCAACTCCATTTCCAGCAGAAAGAGAGCAGGGAGCAGGCTGACCAGGTCCCCAGTGGGAGTAACTTGGGACTAGGTATCTAGGAAGCCCTCTCTTTTTCATTTTTTTCCGTACAAAATTTGTTAAATATCACTTACTTATTAAAGCACATTTAATTTAGTTTAGGTAGTTTAACAAAGCAAAAGAAAACAAAGCAACTATAACTGTGAGAAAAACTGCAAAATCTATCTAAATATAATAATGTTATGAGGATCAAGGAAAGGGCATAACATTGTGTGCCACCTACAAGATCTTCAGACCTCTTCATGAGAAACGAAATTTAAAAAATACAAAAGTTGGAGAAGAGGAGGAGGATGAAGGGAGAGGAAAAAAGTATTGTAGAGTCTGTATGTTATTCTGGGATGTGATGAGGAAAGAAGTGTCTATAGACATTCAAATGGTCATCACATTGTGCTTTTCACTTCACATGGCTCAAAATGGCAGACACACAGACTGAGAGGGCTGACCAGAAGCAGCCCACCATCTTCCAGAACAAGAAGCATGTGCTTCTGGGGAACACTGGCAAGGAGAAGCTCCCTCACTTTTACAAGAACATTGGCCTGGGCTTCAAGACCCCCCAAAAGGCCACTGAGGACACCTACATTGACAAAAAATGCCCTTTCACTGGTAATGTCTCAATTCGAGGCTGCATCCTGTCAGCTGTGGTCACCAAGATGAAGATGCAGTGCACTACCATCATCTGCTGGGACTACTTGCACTACATCTACAGGTACAACTGCTTTGAGAAATGCCACAAAAACATGTCGGTGCACCTGTCCCCTTGTTTCATGGATGTGGGGATTGGAGACATTATGACAGTGGGCAAGTGCCACCAACTCAGCAAGACTGTCCTGTTCAACGTTCTCAAGGTGACCAAAACCACCAGCACCAAGAAGCAGTTCCAGAAGTTCTGAAAGCTTTCCTTGAGATATGCATCACATTGCCTCCTAAAACAGGGTCTCTAGCTGTTGTTGTATCTCAGCTGCCAGAAGCTCCAGCCAGCAGGTATGGAAGAGAAGTTGAATTTAGTGCAGTGGAATTTAAAGAGATGGGAAGGGATTCTGGTTCATATAACCCAACAACACCTGGAAATCTAAGACTGAGAACCACTACAGGCTCATACATATGCTAGAAGACCTCTCCTTCATAATTCCATCTCAGAATATCCTGCAGACGCTATGACTTCAACATCACTTTCTTCCCTCCTCAATTTTGTAATATTCTTGGTTGATGAAGAGATCTGGATATTGTGAAGCCCATGCTGCTGCATCTGCCAAAGTTTGAGGGCAATGCCAGCATCTCCCTATAGTGTAGGATGATGAAAAAGAGTTTTCGAACATGACTGAGCACCACCAGTATAGGGAAACTGTCTCCTTTCCAGAAAGGAAGTTCCAGAAGTACCAGGAACCTTTGCCAGTAGTGACCTTCACTGCGGTACCACACCAATCTTAGGAGCATTATCTGGAGGCTGCACCAGACAGGGGCAGCGAGGTATGAAAAAAATCTTGGGAACTCTCATGTGACTTGCGGGCAATACTTTTCCCAACCCTCCACTAATCATCACATCACAGGGATCTATGCAGCAAAAGAAAAGTAAGGCTTTGCTTCCAGAACTTCCCTCAAGGTCATATTTATTCCCTCTCCCTTTGGCCTCCATGTTTTGAGCAAACATGGAGGTCTCAAAGGACAGCTGGCCCAAGCTGTGAAGGATTCTCTACATGGCTGGAAGTGGTGGCAGCTAAAATACTTCAGTTTTCAGTCTGAATTTTAAAGGAACTGTCTAAGGTACTAAACCTATTTGAGGGACAGATTCAGGACCTTAGTTAGTGCCAGTAAAGTCTGGATTAAAACCCAGAATGGCTAGGCTGACCTATCACAAGTAGGTTTCATCTGGAGAGGGCTTCATTTGCAATATCCTCAAATGGCACATTCAGGATCTACACACCCAGCTTCAAAGTGCACACACAGTTTCTAATAATGGCAGAAATATGTGGCGATAGCTACTTGTGTGGCTTTTGCATCAATTAAAATAAATACTATGTTTAAGAAGTTGCCAACCACAATTAAAAGACAAATATAAGCAACCTGGGAAAAAACAGCAGGAAATGTAATAGAAGCTTTTCTGTCTGCAAGGAACAGATACTGTAGATACTGAAATAAATGTCTGGCAACAGATTAATCATATGAAAATAGATTATTTGGCTGGGGAGATTACTTCAAATTAGTTTGCAGACAATGGTGTGGCTTAAGGCAAGGCAATGAAATTGCTGAAACTGTCACGTGATATCTTACCCCAATTAAATCTTATCTCTGCTTTCTTGTGGTTCTACCATAATTTCCTTTTTAGATTTTATGCAGTCTATGCGTTATCTTCCTCCCTCGTCTTACTCTGTGTGTACATTCGTGCATGTGTGTGTGTTTAAATGCCTAGTTATCTAGATATAGCTAGATACAAAAAAGCACATGCAGCCACACGTATCAACATAAAGCTGTACTCTGCTGGTGAAATAGTCTTGAATATGTAAACATGTCACAGAATATGGATATTTTTTGTGCATTTTTAACGCTGGGGAAGACTTGACTGATAATCCCAAATAGCCATTGCTGGGGGTAGATGCCCATCACTTGATGGCCCACTTGTGCCAAGTGTAAGGGTTGGCCTTTGTCTTTCACCAGCAGCTCTCCCCCTAAAACACCCTTGAAAGTATTTATTGTATAATCTGATAAAGACACTGTCTCTTGCAGTTTCCTTTGATGAATTTATGCAGGATTGATTATGCAAGCAGACTGGAGGTACGGCTGACTACTTGGGCTACTTCTGCTTTGATTCTATTGCAACCATTTTAAGCCTGGCTTTAATTCTCTAACCCATGCCTGGACTGGCAACATGAGGCCTTAAATTCTGGTAACAGAATACAGATTTCAAACACAAGAAAAGAAAAATGGATTAGGTTTCTGGAATGGATTTATAACTACAATACTTACTAGGCTGGGCAAGGATTTCCATTGCACATCTTTGTCTCTGTTAAAGGCTTTGTCCTTGGACCACAGAAGGACGAATTGACACGGGTTCGATGATCCTGTAAACATACAGCTTTTGCTATCAAGTGTCCTATGGAAAAACCCAGGAGAAATAAAAGAGCCGTTTAACGGAGACATGGACGAAAGAGAAGGTTTGTTCCCATGATTTAAAAAGACACTAAAAAGAGTGTTGCAACTCATCAGGAAATTTGCTGATGTTCATGTGGCAGCCCATCTCTGGTCCTCCCAAAATAAATCTAACAAGAACAGAGAATAGCAAGGCATGATTAACAACAGGATAGGATTTTGATGTCTTTGTGTACATTTAATTTCTCTGAAATGTACTGCAAGCTTCACAGATGCACAAACTTCTGTGGTATGCTTCTCTAAAAGTCTCCAGAGGTACACATCCACAATTTTGGTTAGAATTTCAAAACCACTAAAATCAAAAGAAAGAAAATGGGCTGAAGAAATCATATTTGTCAGAACAAATTAAAAAAAAAACCCAGAAGATAGAGAAGCAGAAATTAGAGAAAATATATCTCTGGTACCACTCTACTCTGCTTTGGTTAGACCTCATCTTGAATACTGTGTCCAGTTCTGGGCACCCCAGTTCAAGAAGGACATGGTCAAGCTGGAGCAAGTCCAGAGGAGGGCGACCAAAATGGTGAGAGGCCTGGAAGACATGCCCTATGAGGATAGACTTACAGAGCTGGGTATGTTTAGTCTGCAGAAGAGAAGGTTAAGAGGGGACATGATAGCCATGTTTAAATATCTGAAGGGATGCCATGCAGAGGAAGGAGAGGGCTTGTTTTCTGCTGCTCCAGAGACCAGGACAAGGAGCAATGGATTCAAGCTGCAGGAAAGGAGATTCCACCTCAGGAATCTGAACCTCAGGAAGAACTTCCTGACAGTCAGGGCTGTCCGGCAGTGGAATCTGCTGCCTCGGAGTGTAGTGGAGTCTCCTTCCTTGGAGGTTTTTAAGCAGAGGCTAGATGGCTATCTGTCAGGAGGGCTTTGAGGGTGTTCCTGTATGGCAGGGGGTTGGACTGGATAGCCCGTGTGGTCTCTTCCAACTCTACATTACTATGATTCTATGATTCTATATCTAAATAATCAATACAAAAATGTCTTATTGAATTGTTGGATATCAGTAATCCTTATGGCAGCAATCAAAATTTTATATGTTTCTCACACGACCAGTTCTATTTGGCAAGCAAGACAGTGCCTCAGAGGGAACTAATTTGGGAAATTCTGAAAGGGCGTGTTCTTCATTAATTGCTTCTTCTCCCCTCCTTCCATGGTTATTGCTATTTTATTATCTGGGGAGGGAAAATGTACTTGTAGGAGTTTCAACCTCACATGTTAAAATGATTTGCCCCATCCTGGATACTGTATACTATGACTGTGGGTTGGGTGGTAGTGAGAGTGTATTATATCTGCATCATATCTTGGGGCAATCCTGGTTCCTCTGACAATCAGTTATTTAAATATTGGTTATAATTTTTAATTACTTTTAAAGCATGATTTACAGTAATGCTCACAAAATTTAATTAAAATGGGTTTTAAGGAGTAAGCACATTAGAAGTAATTGAAGAATGGACAGAAGTTGTTTTTCAGGCTTCGTAAAGAAAGAAGTTATCAGCTTCTTCCAACCTGGAGCCTTCTAGATATTTCAGACTATAACTTCCACCAGCTGTTCAGGGTCAGATGGGCACTGTAGTGAAAACCATCTAGAGTATGTTGAGATTAGGGGGGCACATTGGATCCTCATGGAACTCTGCTACATTCCCTGAAAAAAAAAATTATTTCCACTCTAATGTCTCTGGGAGGTGTGGGGGCAATTTCACCACATCTTTGGCTACCATTGGGACATTTAGGGTCAGAAGATGCCATGAACTGACCTGAAAGTCCTCCCAGATAATTTCCTGAGAAAAAGATCTATCTTGGGTTTTAAATAGTCCAGGACACGAAAACATGATGAAATTGCTCCCTGGTCCTATGGGGCATTTGGAGGATAAGTTCACAGTCAGCCCTCCAGATTTTCAGGTTTCACTTCTGCATATTTGAGTATTCACAGATTATTTGCTGTCACCTCTGCTGCCTCCCTATACCATTTTTAATAGGGACTGCAAGCCTTGTGAGACTGAGAAATTGTGAATGAGGCTTGTAAGTCCCTATTAAAAATGGTGTGAGTCAGCAATAGAGGTGGCCATCAGCCGCACCAGCCCCCCACTTTTGCCTTGTGAAGGAACCCTGGTGCCTCAAAGAAATCCATGGTGGGTTGAACAGGGGGATCATACTTTTTGTGTGTTAAATATGGTTTGGGAGGGCCTAGAGTTATTCATGATTTCTCCACTTTCAAGGGGGTCCTGTGCCCCTAACCCTAGCAAATAGGGAGGGAAGACCGTACTTAAAGCAGGTATTCCTCAGGGGCTGTACGTGGCCCGTGGCCTGCCCTTTCTTCAACACTGATCTATGAGGTGCCATAAACCCTGTACCATAAACTTACTTTATAGTGATGTGTTGGGGAGAATCAACCCTGCTAAACAAGCATATATTGTGACCTCTCCAAAGATGGCATTAAATAGAGTAGGGATAAGATCATAGAGAGGAGAAACAGGAAATGTTTCAGTTATGTTAGTGGAGTCAATTATGGCACTGTTTTAGAATGAGTTTCAGAACGCATCCATAACATTTTAAAATAGAGAAGCAGAAACATGGAAAGAAAGATAAGAGATATGAAATGAAGGAAAACACTGGGAAAATTCATTACTAACATTGGAGGAAAAAGGAGGAATCGTTAAGGAAGATATGCAATGGGAAAAGAGAAAATGAAAAAGATTAGAGTACAGAATAGTGAGTAAAGAGAGTACATATTAAACAATTCAGAATACAGTTTGAGGCGCTAGAATTCAGAGTGAGAAAATACAGCATAAAATGGGAGTGGTGGGAACAGAAGGATGTTTGCTCAGTACTACACTGCACTACAGTTGTTCAATACTATAGTTGCTCAGAGGCAGTTGTTCAATGCTACATCACACTTCACTGTTCTAGTGCTATTATTCCACTTTCTATATCCTATGGAATCCTGACGTTTGCAGTTTAGGGAGGAGCCTTTAGATTTCTCAGCCAGAGAAACTACAAACTCCAGAATTCCAAAGGAGATTGAAAATGGAATAATAACACTATAACAGTGTAGGGAGGAAATGGGCTGTGTGTGGCATTTTGTGTTGTTTTTGAAGCTGCTAAAGTCAGAGATGCCATAATGTATCAGCGTGCAATGGAACTGTTGACAGAAAAAAAAAAAGGAAATATGAACTGTATAAGATATCAGTCCAAAAGTGTCAAATAAAAGACAAAGATCTAAACTACTTATCATGGACAGTTAGGCGTGAAGTACAAATGTCTGCAATATAAACATTGTTAGGCCTTTTCCACACGGGGGGGCGTGAAACGCGGGGAAATGAGGCGGCGCACGCGGGAACGGTGCTTACCTCGATCCGTCACCGCAGGGAGCAGCGCTCTGCACAGCAACAGCATCCAGCAGCGTCCGGTGGCACCCAAAATGGCGGCTGGTGGCTTCCAGCGGCTCTCCGCCAATCAGAGAAGCACGCCAGCCGGAAGCCCGTCCCCAGGCAGCTCTACAGGGACGCACTTGCGCACCCCTGCAATTCCACACAGGGCGCTGTGACGGGCTAGCGCGTGCGTGTTTCATAAAGACCACATGAAATGTGGTCTTTATAAAACACGTGGCGCCACTCCTGCGGCTGCGCAAGGGTAGTTTGAGATGTGGAACCTCCACATTTCTAACCGCCCTAGTGCACTCCACGGTGTGGACGACCTCCGGGTGAGGTCGTCCTACCCCGTGTTACCCCGTGTTTTTCCCCCGTGTGGAAAGGGCCTTAAACTGATACTTTTGTCAAGAAACAAGGAATTGATTTAAGGTCATTGGTGTCAAGTGCCTTCAAGATGTTCCTGGCTTATTGGTGAACCTTAGATGAACCTTTCATAGAGGTTTCTTGGCAAGCGTTGTTCAGAGAATTTTTTCTTTGCCTTCCTCTCAGGTTGTGAGAGTATGACTTGCCCAAGATCAAACAGTGGGTTTCAATGGCTGAAACAGAATTTGTACCCTGTTTTCCCCCAAGTTCCAGTTCAGTGCTTAGACCACTATGCCATGCTGGCTCTCTCTAAAGTCACTACCTCATACTAATGGTTCTTTCCTCATTTTATCTCAGAAGGATACAATTATCTTTTTTTTTCCATTTTTCCCCACTGTGAAAAAGTCTTTGAAAGCTGCATAGCTTTCACACTTTGAGACTTATTCTTCACCAAATTTGTACGTGGTATTTTTTTTTTCAGAGGAAAAAAATGTCTGTATTTTCTGTGTAGAAAACTCTTTTTTAATTATATTTTGTGTGTAAATATATTACTGTCATTGATTATCTTTAGAAAATGTGTACTACCAATCAATTCCAGCATTTTCTCTTTGCAACTGGAACGAAAAAGAAAGAAAAAGAATCAAGAATTAAGGAAAGGGATTAATTCATTAAAACTATCCATAATTCTAGGTCACGTCCTACTCTTTAGCTCAGAACAGCCCTGAAGTTCTAAATGCTTTAGTGTATATCCAAAAACCTCCTGTCTTCAGAGTCAGCTCATTTGAGAGATAATTCTTCACTAATGGATGAATAATTTTAGCAACTTTTTTCTGCTGCAATAAAGTCCTCAAAAGCTGAACTGTTTTTGAGGACTATTCATGATTCCAGACTTATTCTGCACAAAATTCATACATGATTGTTTCCTGCAGAAAACAGCATTTTTTGTGCAGGAAACACCATTTTCTGCGTGTGTGGGTTATTTTTTAAAAACCATTCTTCTATGCAAATAAAATAGTGTGTATGAATTTGACACAGTGTTAGTCCCAAACTGCAAAAATCCTCATCAGTTCAGGACTTTCCTCATCAAAGTTTCCTAACACTTGAAAGAAACAAATTTTTGTATCAGTTTCAGATGCTTTTCAATACTCTTTCCATCTCTAGAGAACAGTAAAGGAAGCCCAAAAATTTAAGAGTCATATATAGCTGGAACAGTTGCCTAATATCTAACAGCAATGCCATTGCCAGTAAGGTTCTCAGTACAAAAGATTTCAGCATTACAAACTTTCCCATTCTACAGGGATATCTTGATGTCCTCTTTCTGTCTCTTTTAATTATTTGCTTTGCAAAATGGTAACTGAACCTTTTTCAGTGTAAAGATTGCACACAAAAAATCTACACGTTGCATTTGGAGTCAAGGAAATGAATGGAAAATATCATTATATACGATGGTCTCACATCAGTCTTCATGAAATGATATGACTTAAGTCAGATATTATTGGACTGTGACTGATTAGAATGTGAATAAGGCTTAATCTAAAAAGTGGATGTAGTGATGTGAATGAAAGAAAAACAATTAATTAAAGGGCTCCTAGAATTTGATGGAAAAAATATTGAGGAATATTGAGGAATAATATGCCAGACTAAGAAATTATCTAAAAGCCATTAGAAAGCATTAGGATATTTCTTCTACAAAACAAAATCATATTTATATGGCCGTTTCTGCATTATACTGTTCTAGTGCTATTATTCCACTTTCAACATCCTAGAGAATATTTGCAGTTTAGGGAGAAACATTTAGAATTCTCAGCCAGAGAGCTCTTTGGCCTCAGTAAACTACAAACCCCAGAATTCCACAAGATGTTGAAAGTGGAATAATAGCACTATAACAGTGTAGTGTGGAAATGGCCTATGTATGGGAACACATGAGTATTTTCCATTTGTCATTTTCAGATTTTGTTATGCTACAACCTGGAATGAGCCCATTGGAGCTCAAAAGTCTTCTGAAGGGGCTCTTTTCACGTTCATTTGGTGGGAAAAGGGCCTTCTCAGTGGATGCTCCCCAACATTGGTGCTGCCTCCCTAGGGAGGTCAAGCTGGCTCCATTCTTGATCTTCTTCTGCTGGCAAGTCAAAACATTCTTTTGCCATCAGGCTTTTAGAATCTGACTGATGTCAACTTTTAATAGTGGACTGTGATGTTTTATGATTTGTGTATGGTCTTTTAACAAACGTTATTGCTTTTAACTTTATAAATTTGTTTGTCTTTTATGCAACTTTTATATTTACAGTTTTATTGAACTTTTTGTATAATTTTGAATCTGTATTGTTGTTAATATATTGTAAGCTGCCCTGAGTCCCATTACTGGGAAAAAAGCAGGAGGTAAATGAATCTAATATTGATATTAATAATAGAAATGCATTTAAATGGAGTTGTTACCACTTCATACTCGTAAGACACAGAGTGATTTTTTGGACAATGTGCAGCGGTCACATTCAGCTGATAGTGGCATATGTGGAGCTGTCCCTGAGGTACCGTTTCACATGTAGTAGCCCTTACAGTCCACAGTGTACCAAGCGAATGCATACTGTCTCCAGGCATTGCGTTTTTGCATTCTGCACTGCAGTTGCAGAACAGAGTATCAGCCATGAGCATGGACCATAGATTCCCAGTGCATTACAATTATCAGGACGTCTTACAAACTTGGTGTGCTTAAAAACATCTACATTCACAATTAGGTTCAATTTCCTTGTTTCAGTGAAGGTGCATTGTTGCTTAGAGCCTGTAATATTTTTTAAATAAAATTTTAGGGAGCCACAGGTTTGTTTTTTTAAAGAAGTGAGTGCAGTTTTTAAACAAATACAATTAAAAAGGAGAAATAATCAACATTACAGATTATTTGGTATTTTTCCATTTTTTTCATGGATGGACTATTGCACCCATGGATGACGAGATCCACTTTCCACCTATCTACTATTGGGGGATAGTAGATTACATTTACAATTCAGATTATCTCAGTAGGTTACTTACCCCCACCACATGTGGCTGAACATTCAGACTGCACTGTCACCCATGAGTAGCTGTGTCTTTTTGTGAATATCTTATTTTCGTTAATTGTCTTTGAGAAGGTGTACTGCCAAGCAATTCCAGGGTTTTTCCCTTGTAATAGGATCTAGATGGTTACGAAAGAAAAAAAAACCAAGATCAAGAGATAAGAAAAGGAACTCATTTATTAAAATTATCACACAATTTTAAATCACATTCTGATCTTTAACTCAGAACGTCTCTCAAATTCTGGATGCTCTGGGGTGTATTCAAAGACCTCTTGTTCCTAAAGTCTGCCCACTGACTTCAGGGAATTCTACAGAGAAATCTCCTGGGGCCTTTCCACACTACATTGTTATAGTGCAATTATCCCACTTCAACATCATGTGGGATTCTAGGGTTTGTAGTTTCCTGAGGCCAAAGAGCTCTCTGGCTGAGAATTCTGAATGCATCCTAACCCTTAACTGTGAATCTCAGGATTGCTGTAAATGGAATAACAGCACTATAACGGTGTAGTGCAGAAAGATCCTTGGTTGTTCTTCCTGAGGTGCAGCATTCCTTTCTGTTGCAGGCCAAAGCTGTGCACACCAAAGCAAACACATTGCCCGACTCTTAACACGTAGAATATATCAGGTACACTGGAGAATGCTATACCATCCCTGGGATGAAGTAAGATTCAAATGTCACTCCAGTTGGCTTACAGACAGACCAACCCTTTTAGCAAAGGTGGCACATTCCAAGTTTTTTGAACCCCTCTACAAACTCAACTGAAGGGAGAAAGCATTTGCACATTGTCACACAAGTGGAAAACCAAACCACCACTCGTCAGTGCCGAGTGGGAAAGGCGCACCCAAGCCTCGCCCTCAAGGCCTGCCCAGCCTGACTCCCCTTTGTGGTCAGACCTGAACAGCCAGGGAGATCTCTGAATCAAGCCAGGGCCAGGGCAAACGGGTCTGCCTCAGTTCTCCCTCTCTGAGAATGCAGTCCCTTCCTTACTCTTGTCCCCCCTTGGCTTCTTCCTTTCAGGACTCTCCCCCTTTACTGCCTTCCCTAAATCTGCCCTTCTCCCAGAGGTAAGGATCGACAGTGATTTATATTTTCCAAGACTGTGGTACTGTTGGCACTAAGGTCAAGATGTTATTATTGGTAGTGTGTATATTCCAGGATACAGAATAAGACTCTGTAACACTGTTTTAAGGAACACAGAACTTCAAACATTTATTGTAACACTGTTGCTTTAAATGTGTCTTGTATCTAAATGTTTATAAACAGCACACCATTCTTCTCTCTCTCTCTCTCTCTCTCTGTCAATTCATTCACTATCTTTCGTACACCCAATTTCTCAGTTCTCTCTCCCACAGAGCTTTTCAAATCTCCAACATCTCCAAACACACCACTAATCACACTCTCCTTCAAACACACCCCAGACAGTTAAAATCCATTATTTTCCTCTTTCCACCAGCCCTGCCGGGCTATCCAAGGTTCCATGTCACCAGCCAATCAATTTAAACACTCTCAGTTGCCAAGGAGGCTCTGTTGTTAGGACCCCCTCCCATCAGGTTCGTCACACACACGCTGATTTGGCTTTGCATATTATTATCCGGTGTCGTCATGAAGCCAAATGAGACTGAGGGCAGTGCTCTTTTCTTTCTAACTGTTGTCCGGAGCTGTTCTTGTTTTGTTTCCTATATTTTGCTCATTTGCACTTCCTGATAATTAAATTATCATCTGATCGCACAGCCTGGGGACAACCTTAATCACACTCTCAAATTAAGGGGAAAAAAACCTGAATGCACGCTAGAAGCACATTCTAACTATCAGGAACAGTAGTTAATGTCCTGAATAAAGTTCAGCGTTGTCCTTCATAAGTGGTCTCAGTACTTTCACAACGTGAAATCAGGAAACAAATTACATCACTATGCAGAATGAAACAGAAGTGGTGTTTGATGGCTGCAAAGGATAAAGCACTGATTCAACAGAAATTCACTAAAAAGAATGGAACAATGCCCAGCGGTTTTTTTTAGGTTTTGTCATTGAATTTTCAAATAGATATTGCACCTCTATTTCTAAAGCAAGGCTGTTCAAGTTATGATCCTTCAGCTAGTGCTGGTCTGAAACTCCCATGAGCTTCACTGATGAGGGATGATGGGATTTCCCATCAAGCAGCATTAGCAGTTAGCCTAGAAGGTGAAACGATTATGAATTCTTACTCTCCTTCTCCCGGACTTCTCCATTAGGCTTCCCTGGAGAATGCTGGACATGCCATGGGACAGGCACAACTATTTTCTCCCATAGAGGGGAATGGCAAGAAATCTGCTGCCACCAGAGGCACTTGCCACACTCTACCTAATGGTAGGACTGGCCTGCAACCTGTCCCCAGCGCAACCACTTCAGTGATCACTAGATCTCTATTTAACCTTCATAATTATTCTGAGCAAATAAAAAGAGATAACTCAAGTGTATTGACTGGGATCCCTAAAGGAGAGGTGAGAGATGTATGTAATAAAGAAACAAACTCAGGTCTCCCAGGTCATAAGTCTTACACCATGTCCACTCCAACTAACACTTTGATTTTTGTGTGTATGCATGTCTATCTTTTCCATCATGGGCCATTTAATTTTATAATGTTGTAAATTTTACATGTACAGCTCAATAGTTATTACCAAAATAGAGGGGGGGATTTCCATCTGTTTCAGTTCAGATAAGGGAAAATGCAAAGAAATCTGGCTGTTGTACCCCACAGACACAGTTTTCAACCATTTTAAAGACTGAATTCAAAACATGGGGCACATAAAATTAGATATTTAAGGCCTGGCAAAGAATAGAAGATTTTGTTCAAAATCAGCCCATGTCACTTTTTAATATGTGCACATTATGAAATTTTTTTCTTTCTTTTTTAACAAAATCAACATGAACATTCAAATGAAGATATACATTGATCACATCATTTTACAAAACATTTTCTTTCAAAATACACATTCTGACAAGTGTTTTTGCATTCATAACATCTGATGCAAACAGCTCTGCAAACAGGAGTTCAGCAAACCAGATGACTCACGTTTTGTACTGCATTGTTGGAAGACACAGAATAAGGTGGGTTTGAGTTGTTTGGGTTAAGGATGATTATTTGGCTGAGTTGCTTCATGGAATTACAGCATTGGGAAGGGCCACAAGCAACATCTAGTCCAACTCCCTGCCATGCAAGAATGCACAACCAAAGCACTTGTGAGAGATGGCCATCCAAAATGTATTCCAAAAACTCCAAAGAAGGAGAGATCACTCACCACTCCCAAGCAATCTATTCATTGTTTAGCAGTTCTTACACTGAATAACTTCCTCATAATGTTTTGGTGGAATCTGTCTTCCTGCCTCTTGAATGCACTAGTTTGTGTTCTAATTTCTGTGGTAGCAGAAAGCAAGCTTGCTTCATCTTCTTCTACATGACATCCCTTCACATATTTAAAGATGATTGTCATATCACCTCTCAGCCTCATCTTCTCCAGGCTAAACGTACCCAGCTCCCTAACTCATTCTCCCTAAGGCTTGGTTTCCAGAATTTTCATTATCTTGGGTGCCCTCCTCTGAACAGTTCTAGCCTTTCAGTATCTTTAAAATAAAAAATTACAGACTCGGCAAATCAGTGGAATGTTGTGGATATAGTATATCTTGATTTCACTAAGGTTTTTGACAAGATCCCCTATGATTTTCTTGCAGAGAAATGCGGGCTAGACAATGCCACTTGACACGTAGATTTGAAATAAGCTGACAGTCCAAACACAAAGAGTGCTCACCAATGGTCCCATTTCATCCTGGAGTCAAGCTACTAGTGGCAATCTAGTGTCACTCATTTCTACTTTGACCAAACCTCTCCTGGAAGACTGTGTTCACGTGGCGCTCAGAAATGGATGCAGGATTCCAGAAGAGGTCTGATCAAAGTAGAGTTGTGCTAAGTCTGGATATCATACTCCTGTTGATGAAGCCTACAATAACACTGGCTTTTTTGGCTGCCATATCACAGATTTGACTTACGTTTACATTGTGGTCTATTAAGACCCCTAGATCTTTTTTTCACATGTACTGCTATCAAGCTAAGTGTAGCCCATCCTATATTTGTGCATTTCATTTTTCCTGCCTACATGCAGAATCTTACAATTATCCCCAGTGAGATTCATTTTGTTAGTTTTGGTCCAGCCCTTCAATCTGTCAAGGCCATTTTGAATTCTCACCCTTTCCTCTGGAGTAATAGCTGTCCCTTCCAATTCGGTGTGTTAGCTATCCCCCCAATTTTATAAGTGTCCCCTCAATTGCATCATTGAAATCATTTATAAATAACACTGATCCCAGCACTCTATTGGTCACTTCTCTCCAGGATGAAGAGGAACTATTCATGGGTTCAGGCCATCAAGTAATTACAACTCCACTTGACAACTGGCTCTGTCTAGCTCTCATTTTACCAGCTTCTCTGCAAGAAAATCATGGGAGATCTTGTCAAGTGCCTTACTGAAATCAAGATATACTATATCCACAGTATTCTACCAATTTACCAAATTTGTAACTTTGTTTTAAGAGAAATTTTTAGTTTCCCCATATCACCTGGGAAGAAAACAAAACAAATATGGCACAAAGTTGCAGGTTACTGCAACAGCTCCTTCAACATCCATGTTCAGTTATCCCATATAGGTGGCAGCACATCACTCCAAAGTACCCCCTCTCCCACCCCCTTAAAACACCCACACAAAACCATTGTTTTCTTCTTCTTGTTTGCTGAGCTCCAGAAACTGAGGCAGCAGCTATATAATAGAACTATCTGCTGCTAGCTCCATCCTGAACCAAGTTCCCGGCCATTTCCGCACTACACTGTGCAGAAATGCCCATGGTTCAGCAGAAGTTCCTCCTTTAGACCTTGTGCTCAGAGAACACAGCCCCAAACACACAAAAACACACACACACAAGCCTGCAAATAGTTCATCCAAACAATCAACTTTGATTTCAAAAAAGGCAAGCTAAAAGTCTTCCGTTTCCTATGAGATCAGCTCCAGATATTGAAACATCAGCTATATAGAAGTGCTGGCTGCTAGTGCACCCCAATCAAGTTAGTGACTAAGCACTAACACACCTGCAATCTGAGCCAAATTTTCCCCCAAAAAGACAAACTCCCCTTCTTCTGACTCCTCAGAGACTGTGTTTCAGAGAATTGGACAGCAGCTAAACAGAGCTACTGGCTGCTAGATCAGTCCCCAACAAGTTAGTGACTGAACAGAAGCCCTGCCTTTAAAATCTTTAAATAAATCTTTAAATAAATTCAAGTCCGTGACTCAGCAGAAGCTCCCCTCCAATAAATCTTTATAATTTTGAAGGGTGAATTCTGTATTTTGTTTTTGCTCTTTTGTTTAAAGTGGAGTTAACACACATTGAGGAAATAAGATGGATTGCCAATACTCAGTGTCACCTGGATTAAAAGTAAGGAACAGTATAGACCTGTGCACTCTCAGCCCAGAAACCCCATGGTAGGTACATCTTAGGGTTACCATAAGTTGGAAATGACTTGAAGGCACACAACAACAATAACAAATAGATTCTAAACCAGAACAGTTGAGGAGAAACAAGAATGTTTGGTTACTATTGTTAAAACAGAAAAGGGGATTTTAACCACTTGGAAAATGAACATGGCATGGGGAAAGAAGAAGTGAAGCTTCAAGCCATGGCAATGGAACACATTAATAGAAATTGTGCACACACAGTAATAACATAACACAATCTCAGGAGCTCACTATGCACTATTGTATAGAAAAGTGTATTGGGTGCAGGTGGGGAAAGAAGGGAAAAGAGAACAGGGAAGGACAATTCATTTTCCAGTCTATTAGCCAGATTCTATTTCACTTCATGAATTCTGGTAGAGATCCAAACCGGAAATATATGACTTAGTCCAGCAATATATAT
Organism: Iguana delicatissima; assembly: GCA_948472985.1. Classification (NCBI taxonomy): domain Eukaryota; kingdom Metazoa; phylum Chordata; class Lepidosauria; order Squamata; family Iguanidae; genus Iguana; species Iguana delicatissima. Next base: position 1,538,571 of record CAOKZL010000069.1, on the reverse strand, counting down.
CCATCCAGCAAAACGAATAGCTTGGCTTTCTGCTTTATTGCAAGACCTAGGGTTGAGAAACACCTAATACCAGGCACATGTAAAATAATGCATGACATCTTATGGAGCTCTGGGGGTGTAATCAGATTTTTTTTTATTTTTATTTTTTTTGCACCCACCCACAGTGAAAGCAAGCAAATGCATATTGCGTGCTTGAACAAAAGGCAGGCAGAGAGAAAAGAAATAACGATAATAATATCCACTATAAAGAACAGATTCAATGACTATTTCAATACATTTCCTGTGCTGCTCATATGTAATCCAGTAAGCACAAATGTATTTTATTGTTTGTGAGAATTACCCAGAATAAAAGAGAGATATCTAATTAAGAATCCCAAATATTATTTCTATACATTTTCATTCTCCTACACATAGTTTATCTCATTTATATCCTTCTTTGGGTTCAGCCTGAATGAAACAAAGCCATTTGTCCCAGACCACCCAACAAGCACCGCCATATACATCAATTTTTTTTCCCCTTTACTTTTTCTATCATTAGAAATTTTTTTGGCATCAACTCCCTACCATTTCATTGTCTGTCTACCTCTGTCTGCAGAAGCAAGTGTGGAGATGGGAGTTGTTTCCTTGATCTAGCTAGAAACCCAGATGACCTCAAGGACCTGAAGTATCTTCACTCAATGCTGGATTATCATAAATTGTGGCCTTTCTTGGACAGGTATATAGTGGTCCATGCTCTTGGGTACTTTGATAGCTATAGTATCTTGGACAGCTGCTGAACATAGATTGGAAATTGCGACAAAAACTGAATTTTTTAACTAGAGTTTGGGGAGACTGGTTTAATCCAGATCAACTTGGGCCCTTCAAATTTGTTTGCCTGTGACTACCAAGACCCTTCACATTACTTATGCTGATTAGGGCTGCTGGAAGTCCTAGTCCAACAACATCTGAAGGACCATCAAGTTGCCCACCCCAATCAAGTAAAGCCACACTATGCTACTTTTGAAGAATTGCTTTGTTGTTATTCTTGTGTACCTTCAAGATGTCTCTAACATATGGTGACCCTAAGGGGAACCAATGTTGGGGTTTTATTGGCAAGATTTGTTCAGAGGGGTTTTGCCTTTGCCTTCCTCTGAGCCCAAGACAGTGTGAGTTCCCCAAAGTCGCCCACTGGGTTTCCATGGCCAAGTGGGAATTCGAACTCTGGCATCCAGAACTGTAGTCCAATGCTCAAACCACTACACCATGCTTGCTGTCTATAACATGCTGGCTGTCTACACTGCACTGGCATTTACTGCTTCAACTGAGTTTTGCTATTTACCATTCACATTTTATTATATTCCTTTGAATTTTATTGTTGTTTTAATTTTATATTGATATTTAGGTTGTATAGTTTTCTGAGATCCATGTCTGACTGAAGTTGTGGTTTAGATTTTTTTTTAAGAATAGATAAAATAATAAGAAAATAACTTTCATTCAGAAGTTCTTCTCTCAGCCTATTGCCCGTAGCGGCCAAAAAAGCCAATGCAATTCTGGGATGCATCAACAACAGCATAGTGTTCAGATTGAAGGAAGTAGTAGTGCCACCACTATGCTTTTATCAGACCTCCCTAGAATACTGTGTCCAGTTCTGGACACCACAAGGTGTAATGTGTCTGGTGAAGGGCAACCAAGATGATCAAAGCTCTAGAAACAAACCTATATGAGGAACACCCTGGAGAGTTGGTTACATTTGGCTTGGAGAAGAGATAGCTATCTTCAAATAGCTATCTTCCAATATATGAAAGGGTGTCATGTAGAAGAGGAAAGTAAGGCCCTTATCATACTACACTGCAATCCCATAATGTCCTAGCATCATCCCAGCAGTGCCATTGCCAGGATAGGAGTGTGTCCCAAATGCTCCCTTCCACACCCAGCTAGCCGTTGGTGGGCAGTAGCACTCAAGGACATGCTCCTTCCTTTTGCAGTGCAGCTGGCCTCTTCTGGTGCTGCACTGAGGAAGGAAGCACTTTGACAGCGCTTCCGTCCTTCCCGCACTGTCCCAGCTGATATGATCATCACGCAAAAGGGGCCTATTACTGGATTTTCTCCAGTAGTAGTATAGTGCTTGATTGCAACAGCTAGAGATGCAAGAGGAGCAGGACTGCAATGATGTTGCACAGTAGCACATGTTGCAGATCAGCTGCAATACGTCCCCATGCTGGAATGGAGTCATAGGGCGGTAAGGGTCAAAGTTTGTTTTTTGCCGCTTCAGGTACTCGAACACAAACCAATGGGTTTAAATTGTAAGAAAAGAGATTCTACTTAAACCCCAGTAAGACATTTTAAATGTAAGAACTATTCAAAAGTGAAGTAGACTGTCTCTCGAGTGTGCTGCATTCTCCATCTCTGGGAATCTTTAAACAGAGATTGGATGGGCATGTGAAGGAAGGAGCTGGGCAAGGGGGAGAAAGGATACAAAAACTGTGACAAAAAGCAGATAGAGAAAAAATGGTCTAGAGAGAGATAGGGAAAAATTGCATAGAGATAGGGAAAAGCTGTACTAGAGATAGGACAGTCAGTGGGTGGAGTGGGGAGAGAAATGAGTAGGGTTTTGGGGAGGTGTGAATGATTAAACAGTTCAGGGGTTAATGTGTGATCTAAATGTTTCTTAATAAACTACCACTTGTTTATTCTTTTTTTACAGCTGGGTCTGGATGTTCCTGTTAAGTTTTGATAGAGAATCTGGTCACACTTACCACAGTAAAATACTGTATAACATTTATTTTCCATTGCAAAAGCAAAGCTATTGCCAAGGTGTCATTTGTAAAGTGGCGAAAACTTGCAGAACATAAAACATTATCTCTTTCTACAATAGTGTCAAGTGTTTGGTTAAAAAGCTTTTCCATGGCAATCCAATATCTACCACTGGCAAACACCACCATATTATTAAAACTACAAATTTGGAAAGACCTCCAGTGCTCTAGTCTACTTAACTGGACACATCTCAGAGACATCCCAGCCAATTGGCATTTGCTCCCAAATTTACAGCTGGCAAAAAAATCTCCTTAAACATTTCCAGGTCTTCCACAGACCTGCTTAATGTCTACCTTTAACATACCAGCCACCTGACTTCAGACACAACACTCAGCAGCTCTGACCACAAGGCGCAGCATTATAAAATTTACAACTTTGTGTATTCAAAAAACCACAGACTCAATGGCTAAGATTTGCCAGACCTGTTTGGAAGAACATTTGTTTGCTTAGGGTACAAGAAAGCTAAAACAATGGTCATATTGAACTCTCTTTAAGTAAATAATCCTTTTCTTTTTCTGTTAATTTTGATTTCAAAGATAAAACTAAATAAATATTCTTAACCACCTTTCTATCTATTTCTCTGTTCTAGTCATCTCCCCCCCTTTTTTTTTTTCATTTCCCTATTATAGATGTGCAAACGGATATATATATTTTTGGGTCAGTTGAGCAATATCTTAAACCTTTGCCTTTTTTCTTTAGATTGACAGCTTCCTACAGTGATACAAAAAGTGTCCTGTGTTCTCAGTCTCTTCATAAAGCTAAGAAAGTTACTGATAAAAAGGTAGAAGTACAGCTTCAAGTCCCTACCTTACAGCAGTAGTTGTCATAGTTACGCTTTCAAAAAACAACTCTTAACATGCATATAATTCAGAAGTAACTGAAGGACATAAGCCTAAAAACAGTAAGACCCACTAAATCTATTACTGAATGGTAAGTTAGGCTCTTTCTGCGTCGTACCTCAATAGTGTGTTCTTCCGTTACAATCCCAGCATTGCCATTCCTGTGATGACAGAAGGTTAGGAACGCTCTCTTCCGCACCCTTCCACCTTAAGTGGATGAGTAGCATTATTGCCACTGCTGTTTCTTCCGCACTACAGAGCCCTTGGACACTCTCTTCATCCTGCCCCACCACCTCTGATTGGTCATTTTTAAAAAATAAAATACAGTAACACAAAGGAGAAATTTAAAATAATCACAGACAGGTGGTAGATTCCAAACCTGCCCCACCATGGGAGTTTCTCAGGAAGGGACAAGCTGGGCACACCGACATCTCACTCACTCCTGGATCCTCAATGACAGGAAGAGCTATCAAGTGCGATTATGGCTCTGCACTGAAATGGCTGTCAGAATTGAAGTGCTAAAGGAGGCTCTTGGTGGATTTTTGCAATGCTTAGAGATGGGATAGCAGCTAGATAGCAACAACGTCATGCTGTAGCATGACTCTTGGGATGGAAACAACCCACTGCTATTGCGGGATAGCAATGTCATGCGGAAATGGCCTTGATATTTCTGTATTTAATGGTTGAACAAGCAGGCAAAGCTTTATTGTAAGTCCAGCAGCTGCTGGACTTACTCACAATAAAGCTGTGCCTGCTTGTTGAACCATCAAATACAAAGCAGTCACCTAGAAGATAAGACTTCTAGTGAATTCTAGTGAAGACTTCCATTGATACCTATTGCCTCCTGGAAATAATCCACTTCACCTAGAAGATAAGACTTCTAGTGAAGTGGATTATTTCCAGGAGGCAATAGGTATCAATTAAGCAGCAGATTATTTCCAGGGAGCAACAGGTATCGATTAAGAGGAGTAGAAGACCTGTCTTCATGGCAGCAGAACATTAATTTCCACTTGGACACAAAGAGTGTGTGAACTCTAAGCAGAAATTTATTATACACCTTCTTTTTTGTAGTAAGAATTTTAAAAGCAGTCTTCAAAATGACATGAAACAATGAGAGTTCAGGCAACCCCTCTCAACATTGACAAGAAATGTTAGCTTTTGAAAGATCTTCCTATGATCTCATTCTTTCTTCACCTGGTTTTCATTTGTTATGGTGGGTGTTTTTCACCCTCTCTTCTTTTATAAACATTATGCACTAAATACACCCACTTAAGGGATGTAGCCCATCTAATCTCTTCCACTCTTATCCTTTTATCCCTTACATTTAACATCTACATCTGCATCTCATAAACGGAGCTTAGCTCTATCCAATACACACTCTCTTTAGGGGAGATCAGAGCTAATTTATCATCTAGTAGCTAATAATAAAAATAAGGCTTACAAACGCCAAACTGGCTTCCACCCAGTGGCAGTTAAATTATCAGTAAAGTCCTTTCACCTGCTTTCCCTCCTCCATTTTCCTCCTCAACAAAGGGTGTAGGAAATAATTTATTGACTTTAATTAACCAGTCTTCCTGCCTTGAAGGTAAGTTCCTTTCACTTCTTGTGAGTGATTGCCACTTTTAAGTGTCCCAACCATCTCCAACATGTTGTACTAGAGATAAATTCACCGAATTTTATGAGGATTTCATAATATTGTTGCTTAGTATCAGACACTCATGCCTCATCACTTCTCAGACTCATTAATTATCTGATCCAAGAAAAACAAAAACACCAAGCTTGCTTAGGAGCTTTGTTAACATGTCAATATTCTACTGATCATTTCTAGAGTATCTGCATCTACTGTACTAAGAATTCCACATTTGATTATATTTAGAACCCTTGAGGGATAAATGTGGCTATCATGACCTCCCAACTTTATTTTCCTCCTATTATTTGATCTTATAAGATACAGGCATGTATCTGCATGATATGCTTGGCATTGCTGTCGTTAATTGTCATCAACTGAACTTTGTCTTATGGTGACCCTACAAATAAGAGACTTCCAAGTCACTCTGTTACCAACAGCCTTGCTCAGGTCTTGAAAATCCAGGGTCATGGCTTCTTTGATTGACTTTATCAACCTGTGATGTGGTTTTCATCTTTTCCTACTGCCTTCTAACTCACCCAGTGTTACTGTGTTTCCAAATGACTCACGTCTTCTTATGATACGCCCAAAGTATGATAGTCTCAGTTTATTCATCTTGGCTTCTGGGAAGATTTCAGGCTTGGTTGCTCTTGGACCCATTTATTTGTCTATGGTATCTGCATAATTCTCCTCCAACATTTCAACTGAACTGATTCTCTTCCTGTCACTTTCTTCACTGTCCAGCTTCCACAATCATACATAGAAACTGGAAATACAATGGAATGGACAATCCTAATTTTGGCATTCAACGATGTATGTCTTCATTTTACTGGAAGACAAACACAGTTCCTATTGCCTCCTTCCAGGCAGGGGCTGTGCCCTGTTGGACTGCTGCTATGGAGAGGATGTGACGGAGGCACGGGGACTACCTTTATCCCTTCTGCAGTTTCCTAGATGGAGAAGAAAGAGGAACAGCCATCATGTTCCTCTCCTCAACACTCACATAACAACAGCTTCTAGGGGCTTGGCAGCTGCTTGGCTAAGGTTTTGGGATAGGTCACAAGAGAATTAAAAATTGCCCCTCATACCTATTCAAAACAGGAAATATATGTACAGGATGCCAGCTACTGCACCTGATTTATTTATTTATTTCATTTTATTTATGCATTTAAAGCAGCTGGTTTTGTTCTTATATATAGCCGGCCCTAGGCATGTGACTCAATCTCAGTCTCAATTTTGTTCTGCTTCTCCAAACCTTTCCCAGCACTTTTTTTCCCAATCTTTGTTGATATTAGATGGTCAAACATTGCTTTATATTTTTTCCAAAGTATGCATTTGCCCTTGACTTTCTGTGAACTATTATTAACTGTACCCTCTTTTAGATTTTTAAATGGTACACATCATTTTCTGCATATCTGGTCTCTCCAAAATACTCTTCAACCTTGCAAATTTCTTCTCTTGTTTCACAGTGGCCTAAATCTTGTTGTTAATCGTAACTAGAGTAAACTCATGGAATCACTAGAATTTACCTATGTGTTGAGTTATCATTCAACTGTTGATTAGATAAGTCTACTCTATCTAAGTGTTAAAAAAAGGAGTGTTTAAAGTTGTCAAACAGATTCTTTGGTCAAAAATTCTGTTACAACAACACTGTTTTCCATTCAGTGCCTGCTCCACTTGCTTCATATTAAACATAGAAATACCATGCAAAGAAGAATCACAAAATTCTGTTTAATATGTAATAGAAGGCCAATGTGGATTATGGCTTCACTGACTCTTCTTTTTTCTAAAATCTTAATTCCTCTAAGCTTCCTATCAAGCAAAGATAAACTTGTAACAATGTCTTCCTTGTCCAAAGCTGCCAACACCCTACAATTCTTTGAACAAGTTTTACAAATTAGAACCAGATGACCTTAAATAACCTATGCCGGAATCTAAACAAAATGTTTTAGTGTTAAGCATTTAACTGGGTTGTATATTTTTTGAAAAAAGTCTTCTGTATGTCTCCAGTTAGGATGACACAACGATATTACCAAAAACATATGCGAAAAGCTGATATTAACTTACAAAACCAGATGAGCATTGTTCTATCATATGTTCCATCATTTTGTTCTGTTTTTTTTCCCCTCCTCCAGCCAGAATTTGCCTATTTTTACAAAATCAGAATATGCTAGGGAGATGCTACATTCTGGTTATGTCCATTTTCACATGTGCCTTTAAACTTGCAATAAGCAAGCTATATATAAATTATGCTTTTGACTTCAAGGGATTATTGACAAGCACAGATTACCGTTTTCACTGGCCACTTTGGCTTCCTCGTCTTTCACAAACCAATTTGCAATAAATGTGATGCGATTAAGCGGATAGTCCCATATAATCCTGCTTGTATACTCCGGAGCTCCTCTGAGAGATATTTATGTGAGTCCACCTGGACTAGACTGGCAATTGTCACCCAGAGGACTTCTTCTTCAGCTGCTTCTAGGTGGTGGAGTGGCCTGGCAGAACAGATCCAACAGCTGGATATGCTGCCTGAATTTAAAACAACACTAAAGACCAGTCACTTCCAACAGGCCTACCCAGATGCTTTTCAAATTATATGTTTTAAAGTATGAATTGATTGTTTTTAATATATATTGGTTTCATATTTTCTTTTTACAGATGTTATAGGTTTTGTAACTCTTGGTATGTGTTTTTAACTGGTGTTACATGTCTAATCTGTTCTATTTTAATTTTTTTTGCATCTTCATCCAGAGGAAGAGACAGGAAAGAAATATTGTTATAATTTTTATTGTTGCTGTTCTCATAATTATTATGCAGTGCTTGCATAGTATAAATCCACACTCATGTAGTTATATGGTGGTTGTGCTATACCTCTCTCCTACTGAATACCAATATTGTTCAACCAACGGCGTGTCTGCAAATGGAGCTGCTTGTTGTCCCACTGTGTAATACTGAATACAGTTAGTTCCAGGTTATTGATTGTGATCAAGGTAAAGTCTTGAAATGGATTCACCATTAGCAACCTCAATTATTTCTCCCCCTCCCCAGGAGCAGACTGAAAGGTAGTTTTGTGGCCTTGCATTGTTCTACTACTTCAAAATATTTGTGACCAGCTCCGTTGATGCTATCAGCATTACCCTCTTAATCCTGCTTTCATATTCTTCCGTTGTCTCTGTTTGCCAAATATTATCCTTCTTCTTATGGCACTCATAAAATGCAACACTGACATCTGAAGCTTATTTGATACCATTTACATCTCTTTGCTAAACATGAAACAAATTAATAGAGTTCAGACCTTCACCAGTTTTAAAATATCCCAATGCAACTCAAACTATACTCGAGCCACTTGTCAGAGCTTGAGGACTTTCTGATTAACAGGGACTGTACCACAATCTGCCAACTCCTTTGGCTGACTTGTTTCTTCTAAAGTTATCTACAATCATTCTAGTGGCAGAGATAAATATAAAGATATTTTCCTAATGACGATATATTATTCTGAGCTGTCACAATGCAAAGCAAAATATTCTCTGGTGGCTTGGCCTTCAATGTGTAATTAAAAGCCATTAGGTTTACAAAGCACCTGCTCCTGGTGGATGTAAAAAATTGCTATACATGGTTTGCTAATAGGAATCAGCATAGCTGCCTGAATTTGTGGATTATAAAGACCATCACAAAGAATGCCTGTACATATATTGACTAGTACACCAGTGAGAATGACATCACAAACAATCCTGAATTGGACCACTGCCCTCTTTCCTTCAATCCAAAATTTACTCTGTTGGACAGATGTTGCACCAAGCAAAATGTCCCACTGAGAATTCTAAAACAAATCTCAAGAGCAGAATGAATTGAAGCAAGCTTACTTCAAAGATGAGGGTCTCATTAGTTGGCCCAGCTGCAGCAAGCCTCTCTGCATGGTTTAAGGAGCGCTGATACTCAAATATTGTTCCAGCAAAGTAGAATTTTCCAGGCCAGTCAATTGTCCAGTCTTTTGTTAAGTGATACTTCTTATTCAAGTTGCGCACTGCAAGGTAGCTGCTAGACATTTGCATTTCCTGGATGTCAATGCTACGAGCTCCTGCCGGAATTGTAACGATGGGGTAATAATCTAAAAAGAGGAAAAATGTCACATTTTGTTCCAGTTGTAAGATAAGCATACTCTTTCATTAAGAACAGAGTATCACACAGCTGTCTTCAAATATTTGAAGGACTGACACACAGAAGATGAAGTGAACTTGTTTTCTGTTACTCACAGGATAGGATTCAAATTACAAGAAAGGAAACTTTGATTAAAATTTCCTTTCTTTCTTGACAGACAGTAAGAGCTGTTTGACAGTGGAACAGATTTTGGCAGAAAGTGGTAGACCTAGAGTTATTTAAACAGAGGATCTACTCATCTTTAATGGATACTTTAGAGATTTTCTGCAATAGCAGGGGATTGGAGCAGATGTCTTGTGTGGTTCTCTTTAACTCTACAACTTCATGATTCTGTTATAAATGCTCATAACAACAATTCTAAATTACAGCATTCCAGCTCTGTGTTGGAACTAGGAACCCAAAATCTGGAAATAAATTCAGGAGAGGAAAGGCATCCCCTTTTTAAGACCAGTCTTTGAGTACGTGGCCATGTTGTAAACTGAAACAGCTTGATCATGCTTAGTCTGTGTATTTTTAGTCTGTGTATGTCTGTATATGCTCAGTCTGCAGAACAGAAGATTAAGAGGGGAGACGATAGCCACGTTTAAATATTTGAAGGGATGTCTTGTCGAGGAGGGAGTGGGCTTGTTTTCCGCTGCTCCAGAGACTAGGACAAGGAGTAATGGATTCAAGCTGCAGGAAAGGAGATTCCACTTGAACCTCAGGAAGAACTTCCTGATGGTCAGACCTGTCTGGCAGTGGAATAGGCTGCCTCGGAGTGTGGTGAAGTCTCCTTCTTTGGAGGTTTTTAAGCAGAGGCTGGATGGCCATCTGTTGGGAATGCTTTGATGTGTGTTCCTGCATGGCAGAGGGTTGGACCGGATGGCCCCTGGGGTCTCTTCCAGCTCTATGATTCTATGACCACTTGGCTATTTTGTGACACCTGCTGTTAGATGTCACAACATGCATTACGTGACTTCTGCCATGATGCCTGTTTAGAAAATTCTAGCTATCCTTCGGCTATAGATAGGCTCTGAAGAAATAATCAAGAGCCAGGACAAAACCTCCTTTGATTGAGTCAGGTATTTTCGAAGACTGTAACAACCAATAGTGACCTCCGTGTGTGAATGAGCTCGCAGATCAAAGAGACACTACCTCACTCCCAATTAAATGCCACGGGCTGGATTTGGACTAAATTGATTGCCACTGAAATAAATGGGGTTTGATTGGCTTTGGTTGACCTGTGGCATTGATTTAAATGGGTCTTAAATTTAAAGAAACAGGAGGTCATTCACACTACAGAATTATAGTATTAGCATTCCATTTTAACTGCCACAGTTCCATCTTATAGAATCCTGGGGCTTGTAGTTTGGTGAGGCTGTGAATTCTAAATTTTGTTGTTGTGTGCCTTCAAGTCACTTCCAACTTATGGCAACCCTAAGGCAAACCTATCCCAGGGTTTTTTGGGGGGCTGAGAGCATGGGATGTGCCCAAGGACACCCAGTGGGTTTCTGTGGCCGAGCAGGGAATCAAACTCTGGTCTCTAGGGTTGTAATCCAATGTTCAAGTCACTATTCAATACTGCTCCCTAAATGGCAAATCCTAGGATTCCATAGGATGGACCCGTGCCGTTTAAAGTGGAATGACAGCACTATAATTCTTTAGTGTGAATGGGACCCTAGTCTGGATCAAACTGAGTACTGTTTACATACAAAGTCAACTCACGTATTTAGTTGTTAGCTAGCAAATACATGGCATTGATAAAATGCATGCAAGAGAAACTTATCATGATAATATGCATATCTAAAGTAGCTTTTAGTATCATCCTGCTTTACTTCCCCTTGTTTATTCCACTGTAGAAAATCAGAAAAGAAAATGGAAATTCAATCTATCATATGAATGTCTGCTGCTATTTATTCTATTTTGATGCTGTTTTATTATTTTTCCTAATTACTTTGATTTCTTTGCTTTTTATTGTGATCTTATTAATGGAGTATTTTACACTATGTTTGTTAGCTAATTTGGAAGGGCTGTTAAGTTAGAAAAATGGGCTATAATGTCAAACAAATATTTTTGGTACAGTTCCTACATATACATCTCTTACTTCAGTTTTCCAGATCTAGAATCTTGAAACACAAGGAGTCAAACGACAAGGAGGAGAAGCAGAAAAAAGTACCTAAGTTCCATTGGGGATCTGTTTACTCTTACCATTAGTTTTATGCTGCGTCAAATAATGGCCTGAAAAGAAGGTACATGTGGAATTGTCTCCTTTGCAAACTCCACAAGCATCCAAAGTAGCTTTGGATCCAAGCTGATGGTCACACCCAACTGGCTGCAAGAAAGAAAGTCAGTTTGAAAGACTAGGAAAGAATGCAAAGTAGCTGTTGTCTTTTAATAATGGGAAAGGAGGGTGTTTGATGCGCTTTCCCTTTAAAAATGATGGTCCAGATTGTGCCTCGGAAGCTACAACGCACAATAACTTTGCAATGATGGAGTTGCATCACTGATATGACATGCAACCATGCAAGATGTCCCATTGTACAATAGGGGCTCCCAATACACAAGAGGACATGATGCTTTATTGGGACATCTGCACAATGGCCGTGCTGCTGGCTTTGATTGCGTGACAGTCCCAATGTCACAACTATATCTCTGTCCCACTCCTCAGAATGTCAATATTGCACAACAGTGTAATTCAATGTTACACAACCATGACTTGCTTTTTAACAGTGTGCCTCCTCAACAGGATGCCAACTGATCTTTTGAAAAGAGATGGGAAGAATTTTAATCAGTTCCCATTTTGATGCACGTCTAGCTAAGTCTACACTTCTGAACAAATGCTTCCTCTACTCATACTTGTTATGGACTTCTCCAGACACACAAAAATGTGCATATGCACAAAAATGCATATATTAGTGAAAAATACATTAAAATATATACAAAATTCCATATTTTTTTTAAAAAAAACCCTCAGAATTCAAGATGAATTCCAATATAGAATGGAAAAATGAGAAAATGAAGGAAACCGAATTTGACAGATTTGTCTGCCTCCAATCATAAAATGGCATTATATGGACTGTGTCCATTGTTCCACATAGGCCAGATTCAACAATGGTTTTGTACAATTTTTAATGCAAAAAGCCTCATTTTCTGTGCAAAGATTTTTTCCCCACAAGTGAAAACGTTTTTTGCACAAGCATTTTTTTTTTCCGGAGCAGGGGAGGAAATCCCAATTTCGAAAAAAAAAAATTATAATCAAATTAAATGAATGCATAAAAGTGTCCTGTTCCCACAGGGAGAAACTTTTTGAAACTTAATTCTGACACCTGAGGAAATAAACAAAGGCCATTTCTGCACTACACTGTTACACTGCAATAATTCCACTTTCAACATCCTGTGGTATCCTGGGGTTCGAAATTGAGGGAGGGGCCTTTAGAATTCTCAACCATAGAGCTCTTGGGCCTCAGTAAATTACAAATCCCAGAATTCCACAGCATGTGGAAAGTGGAATAATAGCATTTTAACAGTGATAGAGCAGAAATGGCCAAAAAATCACATCCTTATCCATACCACTGAGCTGCCCTGAAACCATTACAACGGGAAAAACTTTAAGTTTAATCCTACCTCACAGATGCCATCAATGCACACATCCTGGCTGTACGGGGAGCAGGGGGTTCCATCTTTGACTTGATTAGACATTGCAAAGAAAAAGTCAAAGTCTTCCGCTGTGCAGTACAGCTTGCAGCGATCTTGCTCTGAAAAAAAACATTAGCAGGGTTGATTGCACAGTTACATAGTGCTGACATTCCAGCCTCAAGAATTCTAAAGGTATGTATTTGACTTCAAGTTGTCTGTTGATGCTACAAATTTCATAGAGTTTCTTTATACAAATGATACCTAAAGAGGTGATTTTTGCCAGTTCCTTCTAAAATATAACCTACAGTCCCTGGTATTTGTTGGCAGTCCCTCATCCAAGTAGAAACCAGGCCTGAACCTGTGTAGCTTCCCAGATGCCTTTAACCCAGTCTGAAGACTTCTGGAATCATCCAAAAACAAACTGGATAGAAGACAAAATGCTTGTTTTGATAATCATAGTTGGTCTAAGTCCAATTACTACTCCCAACTAGAACAGACCCACTAAATCAATTGATTTGTTGAGCTTACTGAATTTAGGGATTAGCAACTAGATTGTGCAACTAGTTCTGAACAATCTGCAGAATGAAGACGTTAAAAGAATTTCTATAGCTGCCGTAGGCATATATCGAGATGCTGGATTTCACATATGAAACCTGAGGCAAATTGGGCAGATTCAGACCACTATCTCTCATAGAAGAATGTATTTTATTATTCTGTGACTCTCTTGGGGCACATGTGGCTGTTCAGGTTAGGTACATAACCCAAGATCAGATCTTCTCTGTAGCACCACCTTCCCTGTGGAATTACCTTGATGTGCATGTGTATATGTGTCTTCACTTTGCCTGCTGAGTTATGGTGAACTCATGAATTTCACATGATTTTCTTAGGCAAGTGGTTTTGCGAGTCACAGACCACAATTAGGAGCAATTGTGGTTTAAATTTAAATTCGATTGTACATCTATTGTAACAGTGAGGTGAGGTATGAAAGACTTTGCACTATTACTGACTTACCTTCCACTTTTATGTAAGGTTTCCAATTGTAGTACCATCCACGGAAAGGCTTGCTGTTATACTCTGCACATTGCTGGGCACGGAAGTCAGGGCTACCAGATGGGCATTGCTGAGTGTTGCAAAGCTGATAAATGCGACTTGAGCCCTGACAGAATTTGCCCCCATGCTGAGGCCTACAAAGAAAAAAGAAAATATTTGTGCAGTGCCAAGCACTAAGTAATGTTTACCTGTTAAATTCATTACCATGATATCAACCTCAATTGTAAAACATAGAGAAGCATTCAATTATTCTAATCTAAGTTTTGCATCAGATTCTGGCTTCTATTTCATTTCCCAGAACACTGAAACTACCACATGCCATCCAATAAGGTCTCATAAGTTCCGCAACAATGAACTGCAATTTGATAAGTTACTGCTTATTGAATAAAGTCTTTGATCAGCAAGGAAATCCTCCTTTACCATTCAAATATCCACTGGATTGACGTCATACCTACCACGGCCAGGATCTGAATGCATACAAAACTATGAACACATCGTATCAGTCCAGTCACAATTACCCTATTCCATTGTTCATCTTCTCAAATTTTTAACATTTATTGTTTAACAGAAAAGTAGCCCTGGGGAACTTTCTCTCTGACCAAAGTAGCAGTGCCTGACACCTCTACACCATTACTCTTTTCATCTAAATCACTTCCCAAAGCCGTTCCTCATCTCAATAAGGAGAATATATTCTTTCAGTGGTGGCAACATTAAAGACAGCAAGCGTGGTATAGCGATATGATCGCTGGACTATGACCCTGGAGACCAGGGTTTGATTCCCTGTTCAGCCATGGAAACCCATTGGGTAACCTTGGGCACATCACATGCTCTCAGCCCTCAGAAAACCCTGTGATAGGTTCACTTTAGGCTCATCATAGATTGGAAATAATTTGAAGGCCTAGAATAACACAACAATGGGTAGAGAAGCCAGCGTGGTGAGTTTCAGATTAGGATCCTGCGAGACCAGGGTTGAAATCTCCACTTAGCCATGGAAACCCACTTAGTGACCTTGAGCAAATCGTACGTCCTTGGCCTCTGAGGAAGGCAGTGGCAAACCTGCTCTGAACAAATCTTGCCAGGAAAATCACATGACAGGTTCAACTTGTGATTGCTGTAGGTCAGATACAATTTGAAGGCACACAACAACAACAGCAACAACAACAGTAACACTAACAACAAAAACCACACCGAAACAGCATCATAGAAACAGTGATCCCCACTTCTTCCATGTCATTGTTGTGATTGTATGCAGACTTCCATTTTAAGTAAAAATGGAAGCATTGGGAGATCTAAATATGGTTTCCCTATGTCTCATACAGTATATAGCTTGAAAACCAAAACCAAAATAAAGGACATTATAGAGCAGGAATTGGTCACAGATAACTCGGTTTGAATGATCATTGAACTTTCCTATGCTATATCATAACGAGTTTCTATGACTTGCAGTGGCCTGATGTATCATAAACAATTATTAGCAAATACTTGTGTTGCACATATTTATTGCTTTTCTGTTAGTTTCACATAACTTGCGGAGGGGCAAACCCTTAAAATTGATAAAGGAAGAGCATAAAATGTGAAAAACTCTATTCACTTTGCCTATAAAATGCCTTAAATGTTCATTAAAGGTAACTGCATGTTATTTTTTTACTTCCTTTCTATGTGTTGTTTCCACTGTGTCCACATTAATTACAAAAGAATGAGTTAGTTGTAACTCACTACTCCAAAGCTCTGGGTCCCATTACAATGTAATCATTACATGATGCAATTATTCAGCAAACAAGATGGGTTTTGTTCAAGCTTTTCTGAGCAAACCTTATCAGCCATCCAAGCATGTCTCCTGAATACACATGTCATGAAGTCACCCTTGGGCAAATCACTGTTGCACTGATCCAGAAATCTTTTATATAATGTAAAAGAGTCTGGGGGAGTGTTTTCAGCTTAATACACAGTACATATGTATGTATGTATGTATGAGACAGACATTCTTGTGCAATTTGCACAGAAAATATATTCCCTCTGCTCAGATGCAGCATTCTTATATATTTACAAAACAAGTGGGAACATGTTTCTGTGGCTTGAATGCCTGTAAGTCTATAATGATGATCCAAAAACCAATTTCTCAGAAAAGCTTCGGTAAAAGGAAGACTACCCTCTTTTAACAAGTGACAAATCATTAAAAATACCAGATCTATATTTTTATTGGTGTCCAGATGATATATCAATAAAACCATCAATCTGAAGGTGGGTTCCAAAATAATTGCTGGCAACCAACTCCGAAAAATGTTATGAATCTAAGACGGTGCAGTCTCACGAGCCCTACAATCCCTTAAAAGAATTAACATTTTTATTGTGTCATAAATGTTAGTGAACGATGGCCAACTTCTTCAAAAATAAGGGGATGTTTCTCAGATACTGCAAAATCTTATACCAAAAGAATCACATCTGCATACAGCGGCGAACCGTGCAGTGATTTGTTGAACTGTAGCCTGTTATAAGTGTGAACAACCTCTGCTAATATGCAAAGTTTATTAATTAGCCATCATCTGAGTACATTGTTAGCTTGCAGACTGTAGCTTGTTCAAACTATGGCTTGTTCTGACATAGAGCTACAACTACGGCTAGTCCCTGGCCAATTTCCCTTGCCACCCACACTGAAACAGAGGCCGAAAAGAACAAGACAAAGGTAAAAAAAAGGAATGAGGAAGGTAAGTCATGATGTATTTGTCCTCTGACACTATTACTTGGTGTCTAATTTATGGCTAAAGAAACAAAAATGGCTTTATCATGGCATGTGAACATGTTCAGTGCAAATCTTTTAAAGATGAGCAGCCTTTCCACCCTGTACTGTTGTAGTGCTATTATTCCACTTTCAACCTCCTATGGAATTCTGGAGTTTGTAGTTTAATGAGGCTCAAGGGCTCTCTGGCTGAGAATTCTAAAGGCCCCTCCTTAAACTACAAGCCCCAGGATTCCATAGGATGTTGAAAGTGGAATAATAGCACTATAACAGTGTAGGACGGAAAGGCCCTAAAATTCCACAAGACTTTCTTGCTTTTGCAGCAATGAATGAACAGAGACACCCTCTCATATTTTGCAATCTTAATAACTATTAATTCGGGGAATTAACATCACAAGAAGGAGGGGTTGTTGTTGTTTTTTTGACAGATTCTTGAAGAATAAGATCTGACTATGAACATTTGGAACCAACATCTCTCCAGAATGAGAAAAAATAAAGCACTAAATACTATTTTTCAGGAGGGAACAGAAGAAGACGGTTGCTCTCTTGACTTGCCTATAGACTTCCAGGAAATGTATTGGCCAGATTGTGTGAAACAGAATGAGGGACTAGATACATGCACTTTTGGCTTGATCCATCAAAGCTTTTCTTAGCTTCTCATGGAAGAAAGATCCATTAAAAATCATTCTTTTCTAAAATAAACTGGGTTAAGATCAAGCAGTCACATCTCTGTATGTTCTACATAAAGGATTTTTTAAAATATATTTTCTATATAAATGATTATCTATATTTTATGGAATTCCACTTTTGTTTCATCACTCTAGTATTAAACTAATTATTGGTTCATGTGTGCACTCCAATTCCATTTGCTGCATGTTCACTGATCAAGCCACGGCACACAACAAATAAAAGACATACATATGTTGAAGCAATTTTGTTCATTTGGTGGGTTTTTAAAGTACATGGATGTCTAAAATTGCATTCTAATATTTTAGTGAACAATGTGCTATTATGAAGCAGGTAAGACTCAATCCCACAGATATGAGTAACTATGACCTTATGTCTCCTGGGCACTCTTCATGTACTTTACAGCCAAGCTATTAAATTAAGTAATCTATTTCTTTCTCAGGAAAAAAAATCTAGATTGTAAAATGTTGTGATGTATGGAAAACAGATCCATGAACTTATGTTGCAGCAGCTTGTACAAACTTAATGATTTTAGCAAATCTGCATAGGTCTGTTGTACTGTGGATGACCTCTAAAGGTGTTGGATTCTGTAAGGATGTATCTAATGCTGAGAAATAGTCAGAATACCATAGTCAATTTTCTTACAAGCTCAACACATTCCATTGATATTG
This sequence comes from Iguana delicatissima, assembly GCA_948472985.1. Lineage (NCBI taxonomy): Eukaryota > Metazoa > Chordata > Lepidosauria > Squamata > Iguanidae > Iguana > Iguana delicatissima. Next base: position 1,520,394 of record CAOKZL010000069.1, on the reverse strand, counting down.
TACATTCTTATTACATATAGTTCTTTATGCCAGGCAAAGAGTTTAAATCCACATGTGACACAAGTCAGTAATGAGAACTGGTAAATCCAGACAATACACTTTTCCATTACCTGGTGGGAGACACAGAGTCATGGGCCATTTCCACACTAGACTGCTATGATGCTATTATCCCACTTTCAACATCCTATGGAATCCTGGGGTTTGCAGTTTAGGGAGGGGCCTAAGGCCTCAGCATTTTGGCTTCAGCAAACTACAAGCTCCACAATTCCACAGGATGTTGAAAGTGGAATAATAGCACTATGACAGTTTAGTGAGGAAATGGCCATGGTGTGATAAGAAGCAAGTGGAATGGGGAGTTGCTGAATGGGGCTAATATTCAGTGGACTATAGAGCATTCTAGAGCATATACTAGTTTCAATGGTTCAGCAATCAACACTCAGTGATAATGTCACCAATGAGTGATTAAAGCTTACATCAACAAGTTGTCCGCATAATATAGTTTACAGCCCATCAATTTCTACATCCAGCATAATAGCCTTATCTCCTGCAACGCCTTTTGATGTCTACAGACTGATGTATCATATATGAGACAATGAAATATCACTTTTAAATAAGATTCTGAAGGTTTATCCCAACAAACAGTATTTCCACCATACAAGCTTTCCACAGTCATTCTGTAGCAAGGGTGGAAAGAATATTAAAAAGTATTTTTAAACGGTTTACAGGCATATTTTTCAAGGTTGAGAAACTCTGAAAAGATTAATCCTGGACTGATGAGAATCTGCACAATTCAGAACATAATCTGTGCACATGGTTGTTTTGGGCAGAACAAAGCTTAGTCTGCACAAAATTCGCACAGAGTTGATCTGCACAAGAAACAAGTTTTTTTTCTACATATTTTCAGTGCTTTTTGCTGTGCACTCTAAAATCATTAGCCTCCAAGCAGAACTTCATTATAAAACCAGATGATATAGGGGTAGGGGTAGGGATATTGTTATTCTGGACAGACATTATTATCTACAGGAGGTCTCTCATCAATTTAGCAACTGTTTAAATTACTCAACTTTAAAAGGTGACCCTACTAATTCTATTAAGTTCATCATGAAAGTTATGATACAGGAAGCATTATCTTTAGATTTTATAGACACGACCACCACATCATTTCTCATCATTGATTATCCATGGATCCTATTTTTCATATTTTGCCCAAGATACATAAAACAGGTTTTCCACCACCTGGTAGACCTATTGTTTCTGGCTCTGGATCTCTTATGGAGCCATTATCTTAATATTCTACTTGATTCCTTTCTATCTCCTTTTGTTTCCTCCACTCCTTCTTACATTAAAGATACTTACCATTTCATCCAGCACTTAGACGGACTTCCTGTGGACTCCTCTATAGGTCTAATAATTTCAGATGTCAACTAATTATGCCCTTCCATTCCTCATTTGGAAAAGTAGAGGGACTGAGAAATTATTGAGAACTTCTTATATTCTCATTCTAACCCCAGGCCACCCACTCACTTTTTAATGGATATTCTGGATGTTGTTTTAGAAAATATCTACTTTAGATTGGATATGCAATTTTATTTTCAAATTACAGGAGTGGCCATGGGCAGACCTGAAACCACCACCACAGCCAATCAATCAATAAATCAATGTGGCAGATTGAGAATCATCTCATGTTCTCAATTCAAATGTAAACCCATTTCATAATTATTTCCATTTTTATGGTTGATAATCAGTTTTTCTGTTGGATCAATACAATTAATCCACACATAAAACTGACATGTCATTTCAACTTGAATGAAATTTATTTTCTTAATATCCTTGTGTACATGCAGGATTCCAGAATCTGTGTGTGTGTGCCACTATCACAAACCTACTGATAGAAATCCTTTTTTGCATTATTTTAGTTGTCACCCTTATCATCTAAAGAAAAATGAGCTCTATTCTCAATATTAATATCTTAAAAGGAACTATACCATGTGTACCCATTATGAAACGAGTGCTGGAACTGCCAGATAATTTCCAACACTAAATAAGGGCTACTCAAATAAAGAGATCCTCCTTATTACAATCAGTCCAGAAAGAATCCCAAGGCAGAATTACTTGGTTTCTTTCATTTAACCATATTTCTCGTAACATAAATTATTTTCAAACACTGGCATTTGATTAAAAATACAGGTATACCTCGGTTAACGAAGTAGATGCGTTCCAGGGCTTTACTTCTTTAACAGAAACCTTGGTACCCAAGGCAGAAATAACATGGAAAGAATAGGAATGTGTTCTTACATCACAAAAAAGAAGAGCAACTTGAACATGTTTCACCCAACTTTTTATTCCAAACTCAAGATATGCACATGTGAAATGAAACAACTGGGTCAGGTAAGCTTGCATAAATAAATAAAAACGTTCTGAATCTTCTAGACACCACCTGAAAGCTTCTTTCAAAATGCATCTTGAGATGATTTTTTTTTCCCTTTCGACAGTTTCCACTTTTCTTTTCCACTTTAGTGGCAAAGCTTATACATCTATGCTTTTTCAACATGCCAGGTCAGCTGGTAAAACAGGCTAATCTGCTTCCCTCTTTTCTTTCTGTTTTGCTCTTCACACATGCTCAGTAAGAGATTCAGGGGGCAGCTGTTCACCTTCCCTGTTGTACTTAAGCATCACAGCGACATTAGGATCACCTAAGACAGTGGTTCTCAACCTGTGGGTCCCCAGATGTTTGTGGACTTCAGCTCCCAGAAGCCCCAGCCACTATGGTCAATGCTCAGGGCTTCTGGGAGCTGAAGTCCAAAAACATCTGGGGACCCCCAGGTTGAGAACCACTGACCTAAGAAGTATCTTCTTCTTTCCCAGGTCAAGCTGTACTGAACTATTTATTATAGATGTACTGCTGCAACCCACCACTGAATGTTTGCCTTTCTCTGGCCCCCCTTTACTATCCCCTCAGTGTCAATGCTGCAGAAAACTTCCAGCTAGCCAGAAGACAAGAAAAGGGGAAACTTGGCCAGGGTCCCATACTTGCAAAAAGCAGCTTCTTTGTCTGAGGTTAAGGTAAGCCTGTATCCCTGGATGCGATGAACTCCCTATTATTGGTTTATGTCAGACTTCCAATTTGCAAGGTATATTTATGCATACTGCTTTTCTTCAGTTTAATCATATATCTTCTATCACAATGGGTCACTACAGGTAGACATTTTTCTTGTTGCCAGCAATGCTTACAGATTAAACAGTTCATAGATCATATCACTAAGGAAAGGCATCAATTAAAATCTTTTACCAATTGTGAATCAGAAAAAAAAAAATACGAAGGTCAAACATCAAGATCCCTTAAATCAAGATTTTCTGAATATAAAAAATCAGAAATCATAACTTAGGCTATTTCTGCACTCCACTTTCAACAGCCTGTGGAATTCTGGGGTTTGTAGCTTACTGAGGCCAAAGAGCTCTCTGGCTGAGAATTCTAAATACCTCTCCCTAAACTGCAAACCTCACGATTCCCTAGGATGTTGAAAGTGGAATAACAGCACTATAACAGTGTGGTGTGGAAATGGCCTTAGATAGTCCATTCACGGAACCTCTCAAAAAATATAAACATTCTCCTGAGTCCATAAGGTTTCTCAGTACTGAACAAGCACAGCTTTCCCCCTTCGAATGGATCTCCTTGCAGAACGTGCTACCTCACAGAGAGGCCTTTTGGATGCATATATTACAACCCACTGCACCCATTGGTTAAATGATCACTTGGATTTATCGGCTTATTTATAAAACCTTTTGATATTATATCTATAGGGTCTCTTAGTTATGCCTATTTCTGCTTTCAAAAGGAATGCTACTACACCATTATTTCCATTACTCATGATTGTGTACATTACTTTATCTGATTTGTTCCTTTAACTAGTCACCTAAAAGCTCTGCAACTCTGTTATCAAGCCACCCATGAGTTCTGTTCATTAACTCAGGCTGATTTGTGTAAAATTGGTTAACTTCCACACTTGTATATGCAATTTTACTACTCTAAATACTGCTTGCTCCATTTGTGAGGTCATAAATTTACTACATCTCTGCTTTATATTTAGGTGGTTTTTTTTAACACTTTGTTTATTATGTCTAATTTCTGCATTACTCAGCTTCTTTTTAGTCTGGAATATTCCACCCTTGGCCATGGGATAATTATGGAAAATGCTATTTTCATCTAATTACTGATGAAGATTCATGGAAACGGCTCCACATTTCCAGTTGTTTATTACAGCTTTTCATTACCACCCATACAACTCTTTTGCCAATAATACATGGTTTGTGGACTGTATATAGTTGTCCTTCCTGCATACAAGCATGGAAAGGGCTATAATATGCTTGCAACTCCTTTGTTCATCATGGACTTCCACATTTAGGCTTAAGCTAGTGTTTACTATACCTCTGCCCTTGCTATACTGTATGAAATTAAGATATATTTCATTGCCTCTAGGCTTTAGTTGGTCTGTGTTCTTTATGTTAACTTGTGCTTCTCACATATACATTTGTAGTTTGCTTTGTATATGAAACATATTAGTGTTTGTATTCTTCTACGGTGTATTACATGGTTGGTTATTGGCCATATTTAATTGTCTTTAGGCTTTGGTTATTCTGTGTTTTGTATATTTTTCACAATATTATTTGTTATCATATTCACTTTTCTGTTTGACTGGTTTTTCCCTCCTCTCCTGCTGTTTTCTAGCTGGCATGGTGCTTCTTTTGAGACTCTCCAGAATTTCCTGTCCAGAATATTTAGCCTATCAAGATCATGTTCAGTTGCAGCTCATCAGAGAATGCCTCAAGATGCAACATCTCTTCCAACAATGTATCTACGCACAGACAACCTGTGGAGTCAGGGAGCAGGATTGTACCTCTTGCCTCCCAATTTCCATCTGTTGGCTGTTTCTATAACAGGGGTGGCAACTGGCAAGGCTTAGGGGTGGCACACTGCCCACCTTGCAAGATCTTAGAGTGCTGCACTTTCCACTGCACTCCACCCTTCATTTTTTAATATATTTTTTTTAAACATAGCTTTGAGGAATTCTTCAAAGCTAGGGAACAATATGAAATGAGGGGTCACTTCCCTGGGGAAAGATGACGGTGATACTTCCTTCCCCTTTTATTTGATCAAAGGAGATCTCCTGCCAAAAGGAACGACAATGCAGATGACATCTCATGGTCTTGTTTCTGCTTTTTCCCTCAGTGAAAACCAACATCCTGCTTCCATGACAATTGAAACAGATGTGACTAGCTCCTTGCAGATGGAAACACGTGACTAGTCACGCTTGCCTCAGTTTTCCTTGAAGCAGGAAGCTGATTCTCCCAGAGGGAGACAGCAAAAGCAAAGTCCCAGCCAATGGAGAGAATGAGGAGGCATTGCCCTTTGTCTGCTTTTGCCTTTGGCAAGAGAACACCATCAGTGGAAAGGAAAGAAGGAGGATGAGGGGGGAGGATTTTCTTTACCCAAAGATCTGGACGGGTCTTCAGCAGAGGGCTCCATTAATGGGAAGGAGGGAGCAAAGGGAAGGAAAAAATGCAATAAGCTCCCAGCCAACTTTTGAAACAGCTTGCCATTGAAATTAGATGGCAAACTTCAGGAACATGATTGTGCTACTGGTTATGGTGGCAGTTTGTTTGTTCTTGGTAGTTTGTGGGACCTATGGCAGACTCTGAAGGTGACAAAAATGGGACTAGGGGCCACACTTCCCTGCAACACCCCTGTTCTATGTATGCAATACCTTGAAAAATTAAGGTTCCCAAACCTGTGGAAAGAGCCTATACAACTCTGGTATTTCTCATGCTGTCTGACTGTGGGAGGCAGTAATTATTGCCTTCCAGTACGTCAAGGATTGGCAGCCAATGGCTCAGTGATTGGCACTGGTCTAGGGACTCCACTGTTGAAGAGATCTTACAGTCAGAAAGTTCTTCTTAATATTTGGTAGGAATCTATTTTGTTGTACAGTGGGCCCTCCTTACCCAAACCTCAATATGTGTGATTTCCACCTCATGGGAAGCATTGTGTCCCTATAACTAAAACTGGCACCAACAAGTGTGTGGATGCGCTGAAGCTCCTGTGTGCACATCACTACTATTTAATACAATGGGATGTAGAGCATTCACAAATTCTACTATTTGCAGAGGTTCCTGGAATGTTATCCCTGCATATACAGAGGTTCCACTGTGATTTGTAATGCTAACTCTGCAAGGCAAACACATCCAGTTCCCTCAATCTTTTTCTACAGGATTAGCCTGCCATCTTGGCTATCCTCCTCTGGTCATGTTCCAGCTTTCAATATCCTTCTTGGACTGTAGCACCCAGGATTGGACACAGTTTTCCAGGAGAGGTCTCATCAAAGCAGAATAGAATGGGGCTATTCACACCCTTGATCTGAACATTATAGTTTTGTTGACACAGCACAGCACTGCATTGGCTTTTCTGTGGCTGCATCATACAGTTGTCATGCTTAGCTTGTGAACTAATAAGAACCTAGAACTCTTTCACATGTAATCCAGTCAAGCCAGGCAACCCCATCATACATTTTATGCCTAAATGCAGAGCCTTATATTTCTCCCTGTTGACATTCAAGTTGTTAGTACCATCCCAGTTCTCTAATCTGTCAGGGACAGCTCGAATCTTGGTTCTAGCTTTCAGCGTACTAGCTTCTCTCCCAATTTGGTTTCATCTGTATAGTATGCTGTCTATTCTTTCATCCAAGGCATTTTTTTCCTTCATCCAAATCATTTCTAAAGCAGCTGAATAAACCCAGAGGTAGGACACAACCTTGTGGCTCCTCACTTTTAACATCCTTCCAAGTTGACAAGAAATTATTGGTGAGCAGTCTGTTGACTAAAGCCATGTACCTACACAGTCCACATTTCATCAGCTTGTCTGTAAGAATATTAAGGTGGACCTTTTCAAAACTTTTACTGTAATCAAGATATACTACATCCACAGCATTCCACTGGTTTTCGTCTGTATCAGAAGCTGGTTGTTGGTAAAGCTAATGTGTTTTTGCAGCCCATTCATCCTCAAATACTCTACATAATAAGAAGGATCACTCACAGGAGCATACTGCTGCTAGGAAAATTTATTCTTCTCTTCTTCTCCCAAAGCTACTGAGAAAACTGATGGAAGTGGAAAGTAAGAGTGAGGTACCAGATGATGTTATTACCTCTGCTAACCAAAAAGTTCAAGAACTTTAACCTTGAGCACCCTTCTTCTACAACAACAGTACATACTGTACATTCTCACTGTTGAGTCTAAGCAATAAGCTGGCCTTGGACATTATTCTGCCAGTAATCTGAAGCAAGAGCTGTAGGAAGAGAATATCATCATGTATTAATTTGAGCAGAATGCACCTATAGCACATGAACAAAACAAACAGAGAAACTTAGATCTATCTGCTATGTCCTAAATCCTGAGAGGTCTTAACATCAGATTGTTGAGCCCCAGATGAGTTACCAGCAGCACAAGCTAATTATGATAGACAAGTATTAGACATCGTGACGTACATTCACACCAGAATTTGTTTTAATCCAGGGTTAAAACCCAATCTACTGTAATCCTCTCTAGATATAATCGTCACAACTGGAGAAGTGAAATTCATTCAGAAGAAAACATTGTGCACATTCTGAAGGTCAGTCACAATACCCTTTCCCCAGGGGCTACATTACTACTTCCATAATGGTTCTGTTTACCAAAACATCAACAGGTACCTGTAGAAAAAAGATCTGGATTCCACAAACATTTCTGGAAACTACCATCAGCTGCATTAAAAATGTACTTCAGTCATTTTTCTTCAGAATTAACAGTCTTTTAAGCTTATTAGTCATTATACTGAACACTTAAAGAAGAACACTGACACTCTTTTCATGTGATCTCCAAATTATAGAATTAGAATTCTCTGCTAGAAAGCTCACTACTCTGAAAAGAGTGACTACTCTTTTGGATTAAATTGGGGTACCTTGGGAACTGTAGTTCAGAGAGGTGAACCAGGGCTTCTACAAATGTCATGGGGTGAAGTCATGAGAGTTAAAGTGATATGAAATTCCTACAAGCATATAATGAATAAAAGTACATTTCTGGAAGAGACATCTCTCTTAGGATTAGCAATTACATGAACAGCTTGTTTAAAAAGGGAACTCCAGAAGCAGAGATCAGGGGCCTGGCGTGGGGATAGGAGGGAATGAATCATGGGTGGGTTCAGACCTAGATCTTTCTTTTTGGCTCTGATCTTCAGATTAGAGAGAGCTTCCACATGCTCTAATAGGACCATTTTTTCTCCATACAAGTAGCACGTGTGGAGATTTCAGCTCCAATATCCGCCCGACTGACATTCCCCTTCCCTTCCTGCCATGATCTCAGTCTGAATTGAGGTTGTGTGCATTCAATTTCAGTTTAACTTATGGTGACTCTATCCTAGGTCTTGGAAGGAGGTGAGGCAAGATTTTTTTAGAGAAGATTTGCCATTAATTTCCTCTAAGATTGAGATAATGTGACTTGTGAACAGTCACCCAACGGACTTCCAAGAATGATCAAAGATCTGAACTCTGGTCTCCCAGATTCTTAGCCCAACACTCAGACCATTATACCACACTTTAGCAAGTGTATAGATGGTTTAGTTTAGCCTTGAGAGATGGGGATAAAATACATATTCAGTTTGTAAAAAGAAAGTGCCCTCTTGCAAGATTGGATGAAACTAGCCCGTATTTCAGAATACTGCTAGATGATTTATAATTTGATGATAACAAGTGCAGAACAGAATGAGCAAAATGATACAATTAGAAAGGGTGAGACACAGTTCTTCTAATAGAAAAATGGCTAATGAGAACATAGGACACATATTCTTCAAGTTAACACATGTAATTAGATTCTAGAAGGCAGCAAAAACTCTAAAAGGACATCTGGAACTTTTTTTTTTTAATACAATGTCTTTGTTATGTTCAAAATTGAAAAGTAACTTGCTAGCTAATTATTCCGATGACAATTTCCTAACCATGCCACCCAAGATACGGAGTGCATCTGATTTTGGAAGTTAATCAAGAATTCAGTCTGGTGAGCACTTGGATGGGAGATTACCAGAGAATGGCAGGAATCTTAAAGAAGGATTAGAATCAAAATCTTGTCTGTTAGTTTGGCTTTAGTTTAATTGTTTAGGTTCGTTGAGCTGTATATTGATAGTTTAGTTAATTAAGGTTTATTGTCATATTGGTGTTGTTTGTAGTTTTTTTTCTTTTTTTCTTGGACTAGTTTAATATTTTGTATTGGTTATTGGTGTTTATATGTCTTGGTTTAATGTATTATTATTATTATTATTATTATTATTATTATTATTTTAAAAAAGAGATGAGAAATTCCACCTATGTATTAGGCAGAACTTCATCACTGCAAGAGCTGTTCAACACCACCCACCTCAAGGGTGCCAGATTCTCCTTAACTTAACTTTCTTAAGTCATTACATACATTCCAAATACTTTTGTTGCTGATATTATTCATAACTTTAAACACAAAGCACAAAAGATTTAGTTAATACATTATAATCACAAAAAGTAAAAAAACTATCATTAATAGTAAAAAACGAATGATGTAAATCTGTTATTATAAAGTAAATCATTCTAATTATTTCTATAACCAGGCTAATAGAATCATATTAATTAAACCAAAAATTATTTCAATAATGTACTACTACTCAATAATCAAAATAGTAAATAGTTCTTAAAATTATTATCAATTTCAGAACTATCATTTCACTATAGTATATAATTACATAAAGAATATATTCTAAAAAGGTAGCAAATTAAATTCAACTTATATTTTCACAGTACCTTTCTCACTTAACTATATACCAAAATATGGAAATCTACCCTTAAAATCTTATGCAAGGAATTTCTCTTCTTGAAATTTGAAGCCATTGGCTTATGTTTTAATGTCTGGATTAGGAAAAGGTGGCTTTGCATACCTAGAGCTAAATGGACTAGTAGTCTGATCTGCAATTAGATGGCTTCCTATGTTCTTCCTTTAAAAAAATGAATAGGAATTATAAAGTAAGAATTATTTTGATGTACTATCTCCAGTATTAAAGTCATGAAGTGAGTGTCAACAGGACTGGGGCCAAAATGGGACCACTGGGAAATAAGAGTTGGCTGCACGCAAGAAAGAACTCTAAAGTTTGTGGAAGTTAAATACATTTTAACAGATGACAAATGCAAGGAGTAAACAGTCCTACTACGCATGTGAAATCCCAACAATAAGAATATTTCCCAGTAAGAACAATGGCTGTGAATTGCTACAGAAGGTCAGTTGGAAAATTAAAGTGGGTATTGAGATAGAAAATGTAATGTCCTGCTTGGGCCCATTTAATTTTACAGTATCCTGCAGTCTTGCTGGTTGAAACCATGAACAGGAGTATATCTTGTACTACCCTACCAGAACATACAGAAAGAACTCAAGCATCTACTGTACTGCTTCCTCATGAGGATCACAAATAATGATAAAAACGATACCTTTTCAAATCAATGTCTTACTTTGGATTGTTGCAGTGCCTCTCTTGGTATGTCACTCCACCCCCACAGGTCCTTGAGCAAGCCAACCACTCAGACCACGTGGACCACCGGCCATTAATAGGTTTAGGACCATAGTCTCCATACTGTACGCATTGGCCCCTTCGACACCACTGCAGGAATGAATGCAAAAAACGCCACAATGTTGTGCTAGTGCTTGTCAGGATGGCTGGATAAGATTTTTAAAAGCACCAGATGTAAGAAATAAGATCAGATAGAATAGAAAGAAAGTTAAGACTCAGCATAGCTGGGAAGGAAAGTAAATTGTAAATGGAGGTTCAAATGGATACCTAGAATTTAAGAAAAGGGGAGGAAGGAAACTGGAGTCAGTACCAGAGACCTGAGTTATGCTTGTTTCCTTATTTTTCAGACTGTTTGCTTTTGGTTATATTCATCCATATCTGCAAAAGCACATCAACTGTTTTCAACAGTTAACAATTTTAAATGGTCTAGTTTTCACTGAACAATTTGTTTAATATGTTTTTAGTCTATTTAGATTATAGACTCCACAATCTCAGATTTAACTTTCTCAGATTTGATTATTTGTGAGTTTCTCCAATCCCTGCCTTGCCAACCTCAAGCACTTCTTTTCTGGGAAAGCCTTCCTGCTCAGTGGCTCCAATCAGACTAATGCCATTTCCGCACTAGCCTGTTATAGTGCAATGATTCCACTCCGGCCCCTCCCAAAACTGCAAACCCCAGGATTCCAGAGGATGTTGAAAGTGGAATCATCGCGCTATAACAGGCTAGTGTGGAAATGGCCTAAGGCAGCAACCCTTTAAAAATGCACCTCTGGTCCTTCTCTTCCTCCTCCACCCGCCACTACCTGCCCAGCTAAGAATGGACCGCAGCCCATTTCTCGGCACCACAAACCCTCTTCCAATGACCCACACACACACACGGACCCACCCCTTTTGCTCTCCTTTTCCTAGTTTGGACCCTGGGTTTCTCTTCCGCCCACTGTGCCTCAACCTCTTTATCACACACACACACACACAAACATTTTGATATTTGCAAATTTTTCCACTTTTGTAAGGTTCTTGTACCCCTAACCCTAGAAAATGTGGAGGGCAAAATTGTCCTAAAAGTATTTAAATTGTATATTGCCACGAGATCCTTAGATACAGGGCAGGATGATGAGATGATGATGATGATGATGATGATGATGATGATGACGATCACCATCAACACCCTAATAATCGCCATTGCATGGCAAAGACCAAGCATGCATTCCTTGGCTCTGCCCCTTTGTTGAACCTATCCAACTCCATCGCAGGTCTAAGTTGGGTGTAACAGTCCACAGCAGTGTAGGAATGTGCGATCCAATATGCACTGTGGTAAATATGTGGTAAATTTTGATTTCTTTGAATGAACAAACAACATACTGAATAATGCACTTTTATTTAGTAACACTATAGGTCTCTTAAAATTGGCATAGCTTAGGGCCTTAGCATATGTTAACATAGCCCTGGCTGGGACGTTGGTTGCATAGTTTCAGGCCACACACAATGAATTATGTGAACATTTATACTTTAACACATTACGCTCATGCATGAGCGTCTGGTGGCTTTCTTTCTACCTGGCCCTGTATCTTTACATTAAGGTATCTCCTTAGGCATATGCAGAAATATCCATGAAAATTACTCAATGGCGAGGGAAGGGAGAGAATGAATGAACAAAGGACTATAGCTACTGTGAACACTATTTTGTTCTCAGTTTACATTGATGAGTTCCAACACCAGCACAAAGTGGGATACAAAATGAATGGACAGATAATCAACAATTCCCTGATCTGAACTTTTATGACCACAAATGAGACATGATTCCATATATCAATACTGCTTCTCTCCCACAAAAAGAAAAATTCCTCTGCACCAGGAACCAGTGTGTCGAAAGAAGGCTAGACTAGAGTCTTCCTCCTGAAGTGCTACATTTCAAGGTACAAGAGCAGCACCATGTCATTGGGCTCATCATGTTTCAGGACAAAAATGCAGCTAGATCTTATAATATTCATCTGAAAGCAACTCATAGTTGAACGGTATTTACCCCCAAGGAACATTTTCTCCCTAAGAACATTTACAACATTTACACGTAAATTACCTTGCTTATTCCACAGGGAGTTCCTTCTGCAGCTGGCATAAATTTTGTCTCACATCGATGGCCTACTTTATGGCACCATAATGATTTACATATATCCTGAAATTTTAAGAAATTATTATTATTATTATTATTATTATTATTATTATTATTATTATTATTAGGCCTTCATGTCTGGATTAAGCCAACATTTTCATTCCCAGCATCCTTCATCCTAAAAATAATGAGATCAGTAAAGCAAAGAGAGCTTCAGTGCCTGCCTTATTTTAATAAAGGGACTGAGAAGCGATTTTATTTGAAAAGTTATGTACCCTCTTACTGTTTGCAGCCTTCTTAACCAGTCCCACTTCTTGGGAACTAAAGAATTTAAAACCCTAAGGAATTAAGCATGACTTCCTTCCTTGGGGCTTTCCACTGCTGCTTGCCACTCAAAATGGCCACAATGCAGAGCTAGAAACTAATCCATATTTCTAGTCACCTTATCATCTTATGAGCCACTAGCTACATTTTGAAGTACAGTCAGCCCTCTTCATTTGCAGGTTTCACTTTTGTGGATTTGGTTATTCACAGATTATTTGCTGTCAGCTCTGCTGCTGTCCTATGCCATTTTTAATAGGGACTACAAGCCTCATGAAACTGAGAAACTGCGAACGAGGCTAGTAAGTCTCTATTAAAAATAGTGTAGGGTAGTAGTGGAGGTGGCAGTAAGGCCCACCAACCACACACTTCTGCCTTGGGAAAGAACTTTGATGCCTCAAAGGAATCCACAGTAGGTTGAACACGGTGATCATACTTCTATTCTGTGTTAAATATGGTTTGGGAGGGCCTAGAGATCGTCACGGTTTTTTCACTTTCATCGATGTCTTATGTCCCTAGCCCTAGCGAATGGGGAGGGATGAGTGTAACAAGATGGAATTGGGCTATTTTTTTTTTACTGTAATGGCCATGGCTGGAATTCACTTTCACATGGAACAGGAACAGCAGTCAACTTGTGCTGACTGATCTAAGCAACGGGAAGGGGGAAAGAATAATAGCAATATAGCAATAGCATTTATTTCTATACCGCCTATCAACTAAGTGTTACCTAAGCGTTTTACAATGTATTTTTAGCTAATTGCCCCCAACAAGCTGGGTACTCATTTTACTGACCTACGAAAGGATGGAAGGCTGAGTCAACCTTGGAGCCTGGCAGGATCGAATTCACAACCTTGTGGTTGCAGTACTGGCATTTAACCACTGCGCCACCAGAAAAGAAAGGGTTAGATGGGTGACCGCCTCATACTGCAGCCAGAAAAGATTGCTTTGTGTTGTTGTTTTTGTGGTGGTGGTGGTGGTGGTGGTGGTGGTGCAAGGTAAAACATAACAATTGTCCACTTGGGGGAACCAAGGAGCAAGGAACAGTACCCTGTATTTTCCAATGGCACAAGAGTAATGCTAACAGAAACTTGTTAGTCACGAATAACTCTGCAAGGTACTCTTTTTGGACTGCTCTGGCAAGTAGTTTTTGATTCCTGAGTTCTTGGATTTCTTTAAAAATGTAACAATTGTGTAGACAAGCTGTAGTAAGGTGTTATTAAACAATAATAACAATAAAGACAGGCAAAAAGTCTTTTTAGCAAAAAAACAAAAACAAAACCTCATTCATTTTTTAGTCACCCAGCAAGCCATACCAGCAGAAATCTCCAAAGGAGGAGATCATGAGCTTATGTCCTCTGGGGGGTTGTTCAGGAAGACATGGTGGCTACAAAGCACAGGAGATGGCTTGGAAAATAATAAACATCTCCACAGCAGGAGACACAGACACACACAGACCACCTTCTTGAAATAAAGCAAGGTTCTTAATGTGTGGGGTCCATGGATGGGCTACAGGAAGACCATGGACCAGGTATAAAAAATAGTTTGTTTTTATCTTTTCAAGAAGCATATTGAAAAACTGGAGCGTGTCTACAGGAGGGCGACCAAAATGGTGAAGAGTCTGGAAGCCATGCCCTATGAGGCTTAGGGGGCTGGGTATGTTTAGTCTGCAGAACAGAAGGTTAAGAGAGGACATGACAGCCATGTTTAAATATTTGAAGGGATGTCATGTCAAGGAGGGAGTGGGCTTGTTTTCCGCTGCTCCAGAAACTAGGACAAGGAGCAATGGATTCAAACTGCAGGAAAAGAGATTCCATCTGAATCTCAGGAAGAACTTCCTAATGGTCAGAGCTGATTGGCAGTGGAATATGCTGCCTCAGAGTGTGATGGAGCCTCTTTCTTTGGAGGTTTTTAAGTGGAGGCTGGATGGCCAGCTGATGGGAGTGCTTTGATGGGTCTTCCTGCATGGCAGCGGGTTGGACTGGATGGCCCCTGAGGTCTCTTCCAACTCTATGATTCTATAATTCTAGGTCTATGACTACAAAAGGTTAAGATGGAAACTGGGATACATCAGAGGACCACCAAAGTGTGGTCAAAAGGATATGGCTAAGTAGCAAGAGATTAAAAGTTATTAATACACAAAGCAACTATTTTAAGCAGAGATACTTTGGAGTTTGTGGACTTCAGGAAAGCCTGGAAAGGGGGGGACACGGGGAAGGCCAGGACTACGCCCCCCGCTCCTCATCCTCCTGCTGAGTTAATGGAGGGCAAACTACTTTTGCATTTTGGACTTAGTTTGCAGCTATGAAAGTAAGCCAGCGACAAAGAGAGAAAGTGGGAGGAAGGGAGAGAAACTGAGACATTTTAAAAATAGCTGGAAAAGTGGGATGACAGAGAATTAATCGGCACTATCCCTGCCAAACTGGGACAGCTGGAGGATACACTGCAGTCAAGTGAGTACTGTAGTCCCACAGTCCTGAATTTATTATATCTCTTCTCATGATTTTCACATTCACCTTCTTTTTCACACACACACACCAACAGATTAGCAAAATTAATTTGCTAGGAAACATCAGTGCAATGTTAATTATTATTCCTTTCACTTGCCAGCTTGCCAAAGGCCAATTAGTACTGATATAGGAGAGATGAAATTCAAATCAGAGACTTTCAGATTTGCAATTGTACCACCTGTTAGGGTTACACCCCCAACAAAAAAATTCCTATAGCATATCATGTCATCATTTTCTCTCTGGAGCATACCAGGCTTTCTGTAAGCGTATCTGATATGACACGCTAAAAGGAAATTTGAGCTTCCTGCTATTCCACCTTAGCCAAGAAATATACAGTACAGTTTCTTTTAAGGCTATACAGTCAGAAGTGCCACTTGGCTGAATGCAGCTCTTCATGAAGATGGGCCAAAGGTTTCAAGTTATTTAGTTGCTGGAAATTATACTAAAAACTTGGCCAGTATAGATTTTCTTTATGCCCGAGAAGTCCCTAAAATACTATAGATCCTTTTACTTTGGTTTGTTTTGATGTTCTAACATCAGTTGTCTTAGGCCCTTTCCACACCTTACCTTTTTCTGGTGCTGGGGTGTGGGGATCATGCGAGCAGCCTCCAGCAAGAGGCCCTTGCATCTCTGCTGCTTCAGCTCTGCATGAGCTGCCTGCTCGCGTGAGAGCCCCACCTCTTCCTTCCACAGTGCAGACTGGGAGTTTCCCAGGCTGCGCTGAGGCAGGAAGCTCGACCGGTGCAGCTCCGGAGGCTCTGCACGCCAGCCAAAAATGAAAAGGTGTGCAATTGGCACCTGCCGACCCCTGGAGCGTCACGCGATTGTAAGTGCGCCGTGCAGATTGCTCCTCAAAATCATGCCAAGCTCCAGGTGCCCTTTCGCATGGCAAATGCTGTGAGGAAAGGGTCTAAGAGGGGAAATATATAGTACCTATTCCCAGCATTTCTGCCCTTATAAATCAGGTAAAGCTGAAACAGTTAAGCATGTGTTACCATACTGTCTATGGGCATCCATACTACTCCAGCTGTAACAATTTTTTCCAAGTAGATTTCTTCATTTTTATTCTTACCTTCTTCTTTCGGAATCTATTAATCACCTTTTAACGGGCCAAATTTCATAATTTAACATGCTTTTCTAGGAATTAGCTGGTTAGATTTTCTTAGTAATCATATCACTATTAGTAGACACCAAACAGAAGACAGTTTGTTCGTTTTGCTATTGTGTGCGTACATCTTGGAAACTCATTGCACCAGCTATGTGTAACTTGTTTATCTTGTAGCCATTTATTTTATAATTGTAGGTCTGCTCTGTGACTGCAATCAAGTTCATGTATGAATTAATTAATGTATGAATATTTGAATGGGCACAGCATCAAGGTATGCATGTATGACTAAATCTTAAGAACGGAATCATATACATGTATACTCATAGGTAATTCAGGGGGAGCTATCCCATGAAATCAGATATAAGGTTGCACGCTAAAACCACATTCTCTTCCTACAGTCATGCTGGACCACCTTGACTTCCATCCAAGCCCACACCTTCAAAGCTAGCAATGGCTTTGCCAAGCAATTTACAGTTTAGAAATAGAGCATAAGACCCTGAAGCTCATTGGAACCCCTCCATTCATTCATAAACCTCTCATCTGGAGCGCACAGTTATTCCCTCGTGCAAGTTCTGACATTGTCTGCTAGTTACTGGAAGAAAAAGAAAAGAGAAAAGAGAAAGAAAAAACAGTACCTTCACAAAACTCAGGTTGCAGAGTTTTGCTTTTGCTCCAAACTGCCATTTACATTGTGTATCAGCATCATAGATCTGCCCTGGGAGTTTATCAGGGTATTGGTATTGTCCTGCTTGTTTTGGTTCATCTATCAAGCAAGCTGCTTGAGCAGTACTGTTAAGGAAGAAAAGCACCTATTAATGATCTACTTGATCATTGTGCTGCCATTGTACAGCCACATAGAATCACACAATATACAATTCAAGTATTATTGGTTAACTTTCACCAACAAGGGGGAGGGTGTCAAATGCAGCTGTAAAGCACTGGTAACCCCATCTTCATCCAATTAAAAACAAATAAATTAAAAGGTCCCCCATCATTCCTTGCACACAGGTGGCTGAACAGCAACTTTGTTTAAAGATTGCACTTGCTCAACATTCTTGTTTCTTCAATGGAGCAATCCCAGACATCCAAAACAACACTTAAATCACGGTCAATACGGCCAATATTAGCTTTCAGGGACCTATTCCTTGGGGGGGGGAATCAACGTTTTCATCCAAATACCCTCAAAGAGATATGGGACATGTTTTAGGGCCTTCATGGGCACCTAAGAGGGTATTTTAGGGCAAAAGGTTTTCTTGAAATTGTTTTCAAAGTTTCATTTTGACCTGGGAGTCTGTGGGGGCTGCAGACATGATGGAAATGCTCCCTATACCCCCTAGAGATCTGTTTGGGCCATTCTAGAGCTACACATATATATATGGGGGTGGGGGGACAGGCTTCTTCCACTTATCTGACATGC
This sequence comes from Iguana delicatissima, assembly GCA_948472985.1. Lineage (NCBI taxonomy): Eukaryota > Metazoa > Chordata > Lepidosauria > Squamata > Iguanidae > Iguana > Iguana delicatissima. The sequence continues at coordinate 1,502,324 of CAOKZL010000069.1, read as the reverse complement.
TAGGAGCCAGAGCACTGTTAGAAAACAGAACTGCTTGAAAAGCAAAATGCACGTGCTGTACTATAGGTAGCATGAAGGACTTGTGGAGGCATCTTGGGATTGACCGCATGCATGCTGCATACAAAGCCTCTCAGCTGGCGTTGTTCCTTTTTTCCCCTTCTGAGCTCTCTTTGCAAGCAGCATGCACGGCCAGTCCTAAGTGAGCTTCCATCAAGAACTGATGAAAGAGCAGAACCCTCAATGAATTAATGGAACTTATCTTTAATTTGGAAGCATCAAAAGAACAAATCATCAGATAATGGCGCATCAAAAGGCAGGGGTTTCCTAGAGATGTGCGTACGTAAGGCAAAAAATATTTTTTGATCCCTGGGGATCACAAAAATTGCCTAGAGTCACATGCAACCCAGAGGCTATACTTTGCACACCCCTGAGTGGACTCATTCATTTTCTTGGAAGCACAGGCAGTCTCCTAGCACACCCCACCCACCTACAATACCTCACTCTGAGGAATGAGCTGATCAACTGACTGATCAACTGACCATTTTATCGTCACTTTTGTTCTTAGAAGACTGGTTGGGATGTAACAATGGAAGTAGCTATGTAGAGGCACAGTGATACACTGGAGGTATCAGTGGCAAGTTGGAACAAAACCAACAGAGATTCTGATCCTTCCTGAGTCAGTGGGAGAGCTAAGGCTGGATTAGTTTATTTGACAGTCATAAAAAGCTTGAGAATTACAACATTAGAACCGGTAGGGTCTACTTTAAGATAAGGGGAAGATTTCACTGATTGTTCACAATCCATCTAGGTAGTAGGTGCTATGGCCACACAATTTTTTCTTATCACTGCCCTACGATTCATGGTTGTACACTATTACATCTGTAGAATGTTACTAATTATTTATATGCATTCTAATAGCAAAAAACACTCTTTCAGTTTTTAAAAACTGCAGTGTCAGTTAGACCTACCTGAGAAATTTGTTAAGATACTGCCGGCTGCATACAGACCAAGAAAAAACTCCATTGTTTCCTGTGAGAGTGGGAGACATAATGTTACCTTCAGCTTTCCTGCAGGGGTTTCCTTCACCATCATGAATCATGCCCAAGCTAGAAGGAAGGAAGGAAGGAAGGAAGGAAGGAAGGAAGGAAGGAAAGAAGAATGAATAAATGAATGAATGTTTTAAAAACTCATGCAACATATGAAGACAAATAAGGGGGTGCTGTTATGGTATATTATTTTTGGAACATATCCATATGGGAAAGTATTTGGAAAATATAAAGGGACCACAAAACAGTAGCAAACACATTAACCACAGACTTATCAGAAGCATGGAGTACAGAACTCCAGTACTGAAACTTTCTAGTTCCTTAGGTTCCAAGCCCAATTCAATGAGCTGGTTTTGATCAATAAGCCCCAAGCAGTCATGGGCCAGGTTATTAAGGACAGGCTTCTCCCCTATTCTGATTTATAAAAGTAGCATGGTATAGTGGTAGGAGCACTGGACCAGTTGCTGGAAAACCAACGTTCAACAGTGACAGCATAATGAAGTTACACTTCAGAAGTAACATAATAATTTGAGATGAAACTATTCTTATGGGTGCAATTTTTAATGGACATTTTAGGGACAAGCAGAGTTAACAAAGGAATGTGAAGACAGCAAATACCAGAATTCTGGCTGACAGTAATGTTCATTTTCTCAATCTCTGGAAACCCACTATTTTGGGGACTGAAATAAAATTTAATTGTGGACATTTTTTTTATTTTATAGAGTGCAATGCCCTCATTCTCTCCTTAGGTACACCCCTATAAATATCCCTCATCTCCATGGCTCTATTTATGTATATAATGGGTTGTGATCTTCTTTATGTTGTAGGCTGCATATTCCCCCTTGCCTCATTACATGTATTATGTACAAGATATGAACTGTACAGAGAGACACAGATGTGCCATCCATGCAATTCTTTCCTAATCAGAAAGAAAGGAAGAGTGACCAACAGAGCATACTAGAGATCTTTGGGCCAGCACTCTGGATATGATGGAAAGTGGCTGTGTTCACTGATTTTTAACTAACCATTGATCACCAAAGGACCAAACAAAGGACCAAACAAGATTGGAAAGTGGATTGGATTCAAACCTTCGATCCTTCAGACATAAGGATTCCCTACATGATGGAAACAGTCCTTTCATCGGATGAAAACTCTTGTTGGAGGGAATCTTTGGATACAAAGACCTATACATTTAAACACAAACTGTATGTGCACATAGAAGGATGGGTCGAAACACCACAGTCCAAATTAGATTATCACTGCATTTTTAATGTGATTCCATTTTTCAACATTTTAAATTCTTCAAAAATTTCCTTTTTCTCATTCTTCCCAGTGCCCTGTTGATGAATATTCTCTACTATTCAATGAAGGTGGCTGCTACTATGTTCTAGAGTGTTTGGGCCTAGGGCAGTGTGAAGGATGCAAAACGGCAGACAGACTTCCTACATGGCTGCCACTTGCAGCATGCATGGACAAACGGGGGGGAAAGAAGAGAACAGTCATCACTGCCATTAGTAATGGAGACCCCCTTGGAAGGGGGAAAAAATGCTGTTGAATAATTTCTCCCTCCCACCAGACAATATTCAGTAAAATTGTTCCCCAGTTTCATCACTCACAAATATGGTGGAACATTCTGGGAGATAACATTAGCTGAACTCTAGTTTAAACACAAAACGTATGCTGTAAAATCTGTATTGTTCCAAATCTCCATCTGTAAAGCCTTTGCTTTTCATAATCCTACCTCTTTGTCCCCTCCTGCATTTCACAGGGAAGGAAGTTCTATTAAGCCTTAACTGATTTATTTGATCAAATGTGCCCTCCCATCTGTAATTGCAATCTAACTGCTAATAGGATCATTAGGCAACACTTCTAAAGATCATCTGCCTGCAGGCATCTGAAGGCCATGGCTGCCAATTTCCCATATTATACAGCTGAAAAGGCACAGATTTGGAAAAATGACAATGGGGGAAATTTTGAACAGTTATTGCCAAAGGAAAGCACGACAATCTTTCCAAGATACTTTCTTTGGAAGGCATTTCATAAATCCTTCCTGTCCGGATATCAGTATTCACATGCCAAGCTGCAAAGGTTATAAGAGGGGGGGGGAAGGAGAAATCTCTTAAGGGAAAAAAAATGACAGGCATTGGCCTTTTTTACTGGAAAAGCTCCAAAATCTGTCTCTGTCTGTCTGTCTGTCTGTCTGTCTGTCTGTCTGTCTGTCTAGCTACCAACCTACTTATCTTCTCTCGCTCACTTGCTCATCTTACTGATTTGTCCAGTCATTTCAATGAGACAGGTTTTTTTTTTGCCCTTCCCCTTCTCCTCTCCTCAAAACAAATCTGTGAGGTAGTTCAGGTTCAGAGAAAAAGTGGGTAAACCAGAGATACCCAATAAGCTTCATGTCTCTATAGTGGACTAAAAACTGAAATCTCCCAAATCCTGTCTGAGGGAAGGAATATATATTCTACCACTCTATTCTGCTTTGGTTAGACCTCACCTGAAATATTGTGTCCAGTTCTGGGCAGCACATTCAGGAAGAATATGGACAAGCTGGTGTCCAGAGGAGGGTGACCAAAATGGTTGAAGGCCTAGAAACCCTGACCTATGAGGAGAGACTTGTGGGGCTAGGTATATTTAGCCTGGAGAAGAGAAGGTTGTGAGGCAACATGATAGCCATGTTTAAGTATTTGAAGGGATGTCACATGTTTAATGGAGCATACTTGTTTTCTTTTGCTCCAGAGACTAGGATAGAGAGCAATGGCTTCAAACTCCAAGAAAAGAAATTTCATCTAAACATTAGAAAGAACTTTCTGATGGTAAGAGCAGTTCAACAGTAGAATGTGCTGGCTCAGACTGTGGTAGAGTCTCCTTCTTTGGACGTTTTAAATAGAGGCTAGAGGGCCATATGTTGTGAATACTTTGATGGTTTATTCCTCATGATAGGGGATTGGACTCAATGGCCTTTGTGGTCTCTTCCAGCTCTATGATTCTATTGGTTCTAAATTATATGGTTATTACACAGCCGCACTTTTTGTAGAGCACAATTCATCAGGAAGCTTTGGAACCTTGACCTGTTTTGCAGTAAAGTTTGAAATTAATGGATGAGGCCATTATGGATGAGGTCAGCTCCCCAACATTTTCAGACTTTGTGTCTTTCTTTCAATGCTCTCAAGGCACCTTATGGAGAACATCCCAGTAAAATATTATTGTGTAGTTCCCAACTCAATAATATGTGCATACAACATTGTCTGAGTCCAACAACTGTGTGTAGCTTTCATTCATACAAATGGACCCTTCACAAAAAAGCCAGGGAAATTATGCTAACTATAAATAACCTACTCACTTTTAGAAATTCACATCAACTGAATTTTAGTATCAATTACTTAACTCTATTTTAATGTGACAGAACAGTTTTGAAGAGTCTCCCACTGTACTTTCTTGACAAACCATGTATTTTATTACTAGAAAAGTCAGGGAGAAATTCAGAGAAAAATCTGTCACACCGACACGCTTAACAAAACTGTGTCCCAGAACCTGTACATCATCAAACAAGCTCAAAATTTCCACTGAAGACTTGAGATTGGATATTATGAAGTGGGCAAGCAGCTGCCAGAAGAACTACTGATTAAATTCCCCATAATCTGGAGGCAAATTCTGTATTCTTGGGATCCTCCAGGAGACGGGGGGGGGCTGGATGCCCACTTCTAGTTTTGAAATGATTGAATGATTGAACGTTCAACTGTGCAGAACAGATGGTGATACTGAAATGATTCCAGAGGCTCCGCTCATTTTTTTGGTCAGAAAAAGGAGAATGAAAGAAGGTAGAATGATATGATGCTTGGATTATATTTTCTCCATCCCTTCCAAAAGTCTGCCTACCTCCACTGTACATAATGCAGCACTGGAGAGGGGTGATATGACTGCACAACATAAGGGTCAGTCAATTAGTTTTGTACAAAGCAGACTTTCTTTCAAACAGGAGAACCTAGTCTTGAAGAAAATTCTGCAGTTACATTCTAACTTATTCATTTCTGCTCCCTCCCCTTCCCCACCACTGAAAATATTATGCACACTTACACACAACTTAAGAGGTACTGTTCTGAATGCTATCATTTCTTTGACACTGTTTCTCCCTTCCATCTCGCCCTCCTCCACTGAAATTATGGACAAAATTGCCCATGGTTTTAGGATTAGCCTTTAAACCCTCATTTCTTTTCAGATGGTCGGAAATCTGCAAAAGGGGCCACTCTTGGTAGACATGAGGTCACAGCAGATGGTCTACAGCATATTTGCACGATGACAACTGAATAGCTTCAAGCAGTCATGCAGAATCAGAGATTCATGTAACACGTGAATAGGATGACAGCAGCATGGCTATTGACAAAAGGGGAAAGCTGAATGGAACTGTCAGCAAACAAAGAGGAGCTTCTATGTGGGATGTATTTCCATACAGTTTTCTGAACAAAGGGAATTCTGGATTTAATCTTGCCTTCATGTGACAGTTAGTCCACTACTGATACTTTGAGAATGCAATGCCCTGGCATAAATGATAATTTGCTTAAAGGCATCATGCACCAACCCTTTCCTGAAAAAAACTCAAGTAGGAGACAGGATACAAATTGCCAAATGTAAAAGTAGGATGCAAATAGCCAATTTTAAAACAGTAAATTGAAACCCAATCAAAATAGCCAGTTTCTCCCATATGCTAGATCCCCAAACATCAAGAGGATAACAGTGAATATAAGTATATAAAAAGAAGCTTCTTAGATCAGAAGAAAAACCTATCTAGTCCAGGATCTCCTTCTCAGAGTTGCCAATCTGATGCCTTCCAATAAGTCCATGAAGAGGAATACAGGGAAGGGCTTGGCTATTATCCAGCAAATTGAATTTAATAGCATAGCACCTCTGAAGATGCAGGTTTCTTTCACCTCCCACGACTGTTAGTGATAAAACCTAGCTGCCATATCTACTCCAGGGCTGACCAGACTCTGTTGGACTACAACTCCCCACCATTCCTTAACATTGACTTTATTGTCTAAGACAGATGGGATGAAATCCAACCACATCTAGTGTACCCTTTGAAGACAAGGTTCCAGGTTCAAGTTAGACATCTGTAGAAAAAGAGGAAGTGGGTGGTCTATGACCCCTACTTCCTTTTATTCAGCAGCCTCAAGAAAAAAAAAATAGCTTACTTTTAGCCTCCACTAGAGTTGTCCTTCCCATGGTATCATCCAAAAGCCAAACCAGATTTATAGATGTTATGACCTTGCTAGGTTTTCAAAAATTACTCTTTTTTTCCTCCTGGAAATCCTCTAGAAGAAGAGCCATGCCACAGAGAAAAGGACAGCTGCTAAGAACCAACAGATCAAGCCACCCAAACATTATAATGGTACAAGGAAGAAAATCTTCTTTAGGCTTTCGTGACCAATTTGTGCTTAACTCTGGGCATGGCCAGGTAGGCTCTATCACTGCAGCCAGGCATATGGCTTCAGCACATGTGGTAAAGGAACCTCATAGAGTTGACATGTACATGTACAAGATTCAGCCCATGTTAGTCAGGGATCCACCCAGCTGACATGATATGGACAGGATCAACATAGCCACTGTGTTCACTCAGTCAGCTGCTTGAAGAAGCCAAATGATTTTCAGAGGCAAAGGGGAAAGAGATGGAATTCCTGATATTCCTGCTTTTGTTGGGGCTTCTACATGGACTGGGGAAATTTGGAGTATTGGAAACGAGAATCCTAGCGAGAAGCTACAATTGTTTCACCAGAATAACATTCCAAACCCCATGATGACACAGCATCATAACAGGGCAAAAATCAAGGCATGCCTACAAGCACTGAGCAGGCAAGATTAAATCACACAAATGCTTGTTAATGTTACTCGCAAACCATCTGCAATTTCTCTGTACTGCCAAGAGTGCTAACTCTCTCCCTCATGCACGAACACACATGTATGTGTGTTTGCCTCAAGCATTCCCTGACAATTGAAGCAGAACCTTTAGACTTTTAGAAGTTCACTCCAGTGCTACTGAAATCAAATCAGAGGAACCTTTATGAAATACAGCCAATGAACACAGCCAATCATTATCTCTTTATAAGTGACTCTCGGCAAAGCCTAGCAGCAGAAACCTTATGCTATATAAAGGTATAAGGTATATGAGAAAGATATTTAACTTCCTACTGTTAACCAATTATGTTTATGGCAAATAAGCTTTTCCTATCTGCCTCCTGTCTAAAAAAAATAGGGATGGGCCAAACGAATCTTTGAATCCTTGCCAAGGATTCGAGATTCACAAATCTGAATCCCTGCACCAAAATAGGGAAACTAAATCTTTTGAATCTTTTGAAACCAAATCTTTTGAATCCACCAACCAAATAGTTTGTTGGAGACCAGGATGCCTGAAAATCTGGGAGACCAGACACACAAGGGGAGATAGCAAGTAGATGAGTTTTCCCCTTGGAGTAATAATGGTCTTTGCTACCAATTTCAGAAATTACAGCTGCGGTTGTATTCTATGATATTTAAATTGAATATTTAATATTTAAGTTCAGCACTTGACTGGAAGATACAAGCTTGAGATTTCAAGGACAGCGGAAAGATTCCTTTGCATGGCTCCCTTGCAAACTTCTTCCAGGCACAATTCTGGGGTTTGGATTTTTACAAGGGGTCACAGCCTTCTCTGCCTAAGTGTGCTGGTGCATCATCAAACTACAAACCCCAGGATGCCAGAAGGAGCTATGCAAAGAAAAGCCAGTTTTGACCTGGATTCTCTCTGTACTGTAGTATGTGGCCCTATTTACACAGGCAGGAAAATGTGGGATTAAACCACATTTTCCTGCCTGTGTTGAAAGGCCCTTCATGTCATCTTCAACCTGGGGAGATCCTGAGGCAAAACTATGATAATTGTCCTGGCCAGATTTCTTCAGAGGGAGGTTTGCCTTTGCCTAGGCTTTTGCTAAGGATGGGAGAGTGTGTCTTTCCCAAGATTATCCTTCTTTCCTTGCTTTTTAAACCCATTTTTAAAAAAGGATTCGAAAGATTTGAGATTCGTAGATTCCCAGAACCTTCCAGGGATTCAGATATAGATTTGGATTTGAAAAATTTTGGATTTGTCCCCTCCCTAAAAAGAAAGGGGAAAAAATGGATATAATGACTAATATCTTCAATACTGCCATAACTACAAGGCTGTTTTGATCAAGTGACATTATTTCGGATGAACAAGTGGGATATAAATTTAATTAGTAAATAAGTATTAACCTGTCAGTCTCATCATTGTCATCATCATCATGCTTTAATAGCTTGTAGGGAGAAAGACTCACGAGAAATAGCTTACTTGTGTCCAGATTCATGAGCAATAGTAAATGCCAAACCAAGCCCAGTGTCTTCATTGATGGTACAACTGCGGTATTTGCTGCACATTCCACTGATTGGAGCAAAACCTGCCAAGAAGTGATGAGGAATGGCAAAGTGATGGAAGAAAGCAACAATATTTTGTGTGCGTATGTGTGTGTACATTCTGCTCCTCATACAGACTGAGACAGAGATATTTTATAGAGGAATTGAGAGCACATTTAGTTTTGTCAGGTAGAAGGAATACACAAGGAAAAACCCCTGTACACATGGTAATGCTGGGCCCAATCCAAGAAAAATGCATTCTGTCTGAAGCAGCTGGCCTACAAAACTAACACAGGCTCATTTTCTCTGCTGACTCAACATCAGTCCAGTCAGCTGGGAAAGCTATTTTAAAAAGGGGGCGACAGCTCTTTTCTGAAGGTCAGCCAGACAGAACAAGAGTGCCAGAGATATTTTCAAAATCTAAAACAACATGACTGAACTGAAGATTCCCCAAGCGCAGCGAGCATCCAAAATGAGACAGCTTCTCCTTCTGGATCCCAAATCCTGCTGATTTGATAATTACTAGAGAAACCTGTGAAAGACAGCTTCACTTTGCTACTTTCTCATTTAATTTTTTTTTCCACACTGTATTGCCTTGGAAGCCAGATTAATTATGATAATAGTTGTGCTGTATAAAATACTGCTAACAATGCTGTTACCCTTGCTCTGTTATCAGAATACCATTGTCACTTCCTATACGACGGGCAAGTTTATAAAAGCCACCAAACTATAAAAGGTAAACTGTGTATGAACAATCCAAAGAATTGTTCCATGTGACAAGTTTCTCAAGAAAGCTTTAAATATTATGAAAGTCATTAGGAAAAAAGAGGAATAAGAAATGCTTTCTGCAGTCTATGAATCAGAGGATCAGTCATGATGGTAAATGCACTATGCACTTGTCTAGCCTTTCCCTTCTAAATAATAGATCTAAATAGGCATATCTGGCGTGTACACATCCCTCATCCTGCAATAACCTTGAGAAAGAAGGTTATTGCAGGATGAAAGAATTAAAACTTCTCTTGGAGTGAATATCAGTATGGGGTAGGTAAAAGCAGAATTGTGACAGGAGAAAGGGTTAGAAGACTGAAACCTGAGATGTATTTAACATCATATTTTGTTGGACTACAGATGTGTTTAAGACTATCCTGGAGCAAATGTGCAAATTCCACTTCAGACGATATACCAAACATTCTCCAAACCTGTACAGGACAATAGTCATTGGAAGCAAACTCACCCATCCATTTTGTTTATTTTTTTTTCTAAACTTACCTGTATGTCTATTGGTTAGATAGCTTAATTTAAAGAATAAAAAACACAGTCAACCAACCAACTGCATTGTAGTATTTAGTAATGTTGAATTTAGACTGCTGCCTATCATTCAGTCCTTATAAATCATATTATTTGCTTCAGAACAAAAAGACCACTTTGCAATAGAATATCTCGTGCCATACCTAAAGTGTCACATGGTTCGTTCTTCCAGGAGCATATATCAAATCCCGTAAGCAAGATGGCATGGTCATGACGCTTCCCATTCTTCCCAACCAGAGCAGATTGCCACTGACAAAAGCTGTTTAATGACTGATCTGCATGATGGTTGATCACCAGTCCACCCTACAAACAATCCACAGACAAACAGAAAATTCTACTACCAGCAACCAAAAAAGAATGAGTGCTGAGAAGACAATGGAAGACGTCTCTTTTCTGTATTGCAGAAGGATCTTCTAACTGCGTGGAGTGCTGATACTTTTTTCTATTGTTCTACTTTTACAGTTATTTTTAAAAAATCTTTTTGCTTTTGTTAACAGTTGGCCCTCCACATTTGTGGGTTTAATTTTCACGGATTTGAGTGTATTCTCCAACACCTGGCCCACCCACCTTAAGTGTTTCTTTTCCTTCTAGGCCTTCCCTCTTAGTTGCTCCAATCAGGATGGACAGTCCTTTAAAAACCCATCTCTGGTCTTCCTCCTTCTCCTCCACCAGCCTAGCCAGCTAAGGACAGCTTACAGCCCAATTTCTCAGCACCGCAAACTCTATCCCAATGCCCCCTACACTCCAGGAGAAGATGAATGAGAGAGAGGAAGTACAGGGCCAACATGACAACCATCCCCATCTTTCTTTCCTTGACCTGGTTTGGACCCTGGTTGCCTGTTCTCTCTATCATGTCTTAGCCCTCTTGCCACAGACACACTCACACATTTTGATATTTGCAATTTTCCCACTTTTGTAAGGGTCCTGCATCCCTAACCCTAGCAAATCTGTAGGGTCAACTATATTTTATGTTTTAATTACATTTCTTCTAATTAACTATAAGCCACCCTACAGTTTTCCCATTCTTGGGAACAACATTGAATAGAATTAAAATCAACGAATTAATATAGAGAGCGTTTGTAATTTTTGCAGAAGTGGTGGGAAACTATGCCCCTCTAGCAGTTTTTGGACTGCTAAAACTGATGCGATTGATAGGCTCAAAATATTTAGAGGACCTTGGTTTGCCTACTGATGGTTGAAAGCACTGACTCTTGAGTTTAGCTGCATTGAGGGCCACACTTTTCATTAGCTTATTCTTCACAGATAGTCACAGTTTCTTACCTTATGGACACCACATGAAGTGACATTTGAAAATCTTCCAAATTAAAACTCAAGAGCTGTATTTATCATCTATGCTGACAGTCTAACAGAACTATGTGCGCATATTAAGAAGAATGTACAGATCCTGCTTTTCAGTATAGAATTTAAAAATATCAGTTGCCTCTTTGGAATAGTGGTGGAAAATAAGAGGTCATCTACTGATTAATTATCATTTTCTTTATAATTTTCATCAGTGACTTGAGACTGTTTAAAAGTCAACTGCTGAACAGTAACTCAACCCTTGAGTAAATCTTTGGGTAAAGCCATTAAGTTACTTCAGCAACTAGTTACTTTTTCCATTAACAAGCTGGAATGTTGTTACTTTGTTGACTGCTATAACTCGGTAGTGTCAGTGTAACTCAGTGGGATTTCTGTCTGCTGCTCATTACTGAGTATACTTTGACTCAGTCTCTCCAACAGCATTTTAAAGCTTGAATGAATATAAAAATTTCTTGACAGATTATGTTAAACCCCAAAGGATATTGTTTCCTGTTAACTGGTGGTTTATAATGTCATGGAAATTCCATACATGCTTCTTTATGGAATTGTATGTGATGCACACACACACACACATACACACAATCATGATGAAGAATGTATTCTGATACATAAGAATGGTATGTCACTTACAGGTTCCTGCTCTAAAAGAAGAAGGCTCACAACCACAATATTAATGTCACTTCCAATTGTGCCATCCTTGAAAAGGCTTGATACCTATGTGAAGAATCAACATGGACAAAATAATAAGAAAAAGAGATGGTAAAGATTAATAACTACTAGCAAAGGTACAGTCTACTACCCATATACAGCAATGTTTACACAATTCATCAGAAAGTTCTGCTATGCAACCCTGATTGAAATGAATGGGAATATTAACCTTAGCAGTCTCCACAGGTACATTTCTAAGCCCCTGATTACCATATTGATAATGTGGCCACAGTGAAAGCTATCAAAATACAATCACCATGCTTGCTTGTCATGTTAAACCAAAGATTAATGTGACATGAGCAGATCTAGGTTGCTTCTGGGCTTGTACACATCAGCCTTCTCATTCCTGACAAGGAACATGATTATGAAAGCTTTCTTTCTCCTAAGCTCAGCTTGTATTGTGTCCCTACTAGGGTCAAAGAACAAAAGAAAACAAAACAAAACAAAAACTCAAGACCATCACATAAACAAAGCAAATATATAAGAAATGCCAACAACCAATAAATATGATATTTATAGCTAAAGTCTTTATCTTGTACATTACATACATGATTATATATCTCATTTATTGTCTTGCTATATATGCAATGTGACTTTTGGCCATGCTGAATGTTATTTTTCATATTGCATGTTCAGTATGATAGTCTATTTAACTCTTTATATGTTTTCAGTTATCTGTTGTTTATACTCAGTATAGATATATTTATTGTTCTTCTCTCTATTTTCATCTTTGCTATATATGTCATATTTATTGGTTATTACTATTTTTATTAATATATATTTTATATGATGGTCTTGTACGTTCTTTGGACTTGAGGTTGAGACCCTGCTCTTTTGTCGTTGGTTGTTCTAACAAGGGTCAAGACAACAGCGTCATACCTCATAGTCTGAAGTGGGCTTATGTAGAAAGTAACCATAACTTGTCAGCAAAGGACAAGAGGGATCCTCTAACTTCTGCTGGAGTTCACTGCATACCTTGCAGCTGTGGGCAGGTCTACATAGGGACTACAAAATGCAGCGTCCAAACACGAATCAAAGAACACGAAAGACACTACAGACCGATCCACCCAGAAAAATCAATAGTAGCAGAACATGTTATAAACCAACCTGGACACAGAATGCTTTTTGAAAGCACAGAAATTCTGGACCATTCTGACAACTACTATGTCAGACTACACAGAGAGGCCACTGAAATCCATAAACACATGGACAATTTCAACAGGAAAGAAGAAACTCGGAAAGTAAACAAGATTTGGCTACCAATGCTGAATATGCCAATGAATATCACCCAGACTCTGAAGGTCCCTCTACAAGGAACAATACAATGGGTTGCTAATGTACTTAATGCACTGTTACGGATATCCCCTGACTAACAATACACGCTGGGGGATATCCCATTTAGCAATAGGCCATCACACAGGCCAACTGTAACACATGCAAATTGCTCCCTCCCACCTGGGGACTACGCAAGTATATATACTCTGTCTCACTTCCATGCCACCAGATCCTCTGAAGATGCCAGCCAGAAGATGCAAGTAAAACATCAGGACAAAATACTAGCAGAACACAGCCTCAAAGCCCAGAAAACCCACAACAACCTATATATTTTAACTTTTTTTTACTGTTTAATTGTTTTTGTATTTTTGTGTTCTGTGATTTTTAACCATGTCTTTTTAATTGTTGTTAGATGCTTTGAGACCCAACCTGTTGGGTCTCAAAGTGTTGGAATTAGGACACTAGCAGACCAGAGTTAGAATCTTCATTCAGCTATGGAAACCCACTCGGTGACTTTGAGCAAGTCACACTCTCTCAGTCGCAGGGGAAGGCAAGGGCAAACTTCCTCTGAACAAATTCTGCCAGGGATACCTCATGATAAGTCCCTCTTAGGGTCACCATAAATCAGAAATGTCTTGAAGGCACATAACAACAATAACAACCAGAGATGCCAGCAAATATGAAGGCATTTTGTAGACCATGAAAGAAAGAAAGAAAGACTTGACCTAGAAGAAACTCCCTGAAGGGGAGCAAGGAGTAGACCTAAAATTCAGAAGGTAGCTTTAAAAGGGTTTCCACACTAGACTGTTATAATACTATTATTCCACTTTCAACATCCTATGGAATCCTGAGGTTGAAAGCAGAATAATAGCACTATATCAGTCTAGTGCAGAAATTGCCTAACTCTCATGCACAAGGATTTTAAAAGAAGGAAACCTTATACTGAACAATTAGTGCATTTTTTCTGACCACAGTGTCCAATGTCCTATTTAATGAGGCCAGCCTTCCAACAACCAGAGCATATAACTTCTGCATCACCAGATCATGGTCCACCAGAAGAATAGCATGAGACATATTTTGTCCCAATATATTCCACTGCGTGAGACAAATAAAAATCCCAAAGGGAAAGGCAACTGAATTCATTTGTCACCATTTGGGTGATCTTGTTTTCCTCAGCTTTTTTGTTTATCCATTAAAACGCAGTTCATGTGGTAAGCAGCTAACATCTAGGGGAAAAAATAATGCTGTTCAGCTAAAAATGCCACAAGATGTCTACATCTGAGGTTTAATTCTATGTGGATTCCACAGCAAAATGTGACTTTGAGGGACAAAAGTGCCACATCCCCAATGCATCAAGAGACAGGCTCATACAGAAGACGATTCTCAGGAAGACTGGCCCCGGGGCAATGGCAACTTTATAGGCTAAGACAAGCTGGAACTATGGCTGGAAGCAAACTGAGAACCAGCACTGTGGCGGAGATTGCTTCATACCCCACATCTTCTCCCCCTTTCTCTCCAGCTTGAGGTCCAACTGTCTGTACACCATCTCTCATTAATGAGGGCTGACTGGACTCATTTCCAGAGAGGTAGGCATTCAGACTTCTGAGCAACGCTCTAGCCAGCATAAGCAAGGAGAAAGGTCAGGAGGGGAAGAGGGAGCAAGTTCATAACCTCCCTTCCTTCCTCACACCAGAGCAGGGCTTAATCGGTTGAACAAGGCCTTGGGATTGACTGCATTGTGCTATTTAATTTAAAATGACACAGCTCCTTGCAAGTACAAAAGCTATGCACAGACCAGGCCAAGGACTGCTGTGAAAAGGAAATGGTTTATGAAAGAAAAACATGTCTCCACAAATATATTTCACTCTGTCTTCACTATGGAAGTCTATCAGTCAACGTTTCACCAAGCTTTTGCCAAAGATTCTCTCATTTCCATCTGTCTTCTTAAAGTAGTGCATCGGGCACAGCCAATCAAACTGCAGAAGGGGAAAAAATACTCCCTTTGTTGAAACTTTGTTTTGTTTCAGTTTTGTTCCATGCCCTCTTTCTTCTTCATCTTCCTTCCTATGGTCTCCCTATACCGTTTCCCAGACTTTCCCCAAATTTGTTGATTGTACATTTGTAAAGATAACCCTAACATGGCACGTCCCCTGCTGTTCAGGCGCAGCAATAGCTGTAATATTCTTGATTCACACTGCAAGGTGAACCCGATTTTCTGGGGAGCTTATCCCAGAATTCATGTGCCTATTGTAAGTGAGATACATTTTGTACTATGAACAAGGTATGATCAAACTTTGTTGTTGTTGTTCTTGTTACGTACCTTCGAGACAACATTTACTTATGGGGACCCTTTCCTAGGGTTTTCTTGGCAAGATTTACGATGAGGTGGAGAACTGCCATTGCCCTTCTCTAAGGCTGAGACAGCATGACTTGCCCAAGTGGGTTCCATAGCTGAGTGGGATGTAAACCTAATCTAACACTCAACCACTATAGAATATTGGCTCTCTTTTTTTTAAATTTTACCATCACGTAATTTAATTAATTAGTGTGAATATGTTTAGCACACATTCCTCCTTACCATGTTCATCACCGTTAAGATGTAAGTGGTAACATTCTCCTTGCTATGTTTATCCAGCATTTTCTTGTCTGCCACAACCAGAGTTTCAACGTTCAAAGTTCCGCCTTTCTGACTTTTAATGGGGGATCTTTTCAACCTTGACAAGCTTCCATATTCATCGGAAAGAATGAACATGTCCTCTGTGGGTGGCTTAGGTGTGTCTAAAAGGAAACAGAGCAGAGATTTGGAAAAGATTCAGGACACATTCTGTTTTGAAATGAGCAGTTTGTCCCAGAACTAAAGTGCCAAGGCACTAGAACAGTGAATGAATCTACACTTTTGTGATGGATACCAAATACTGTTTAACATGGGCTGTTACATGCAGAACTGTTTTAAGTCCTGATTCATCCTTTTTCTGTCAAAAAAAGAAAAGAAAAGAAAAAGAAAAATACACTTAATATAGTAAGTCATAGACAGGAAAATATTAATGGAGTTTCACACATTTGGGAAAAGGAAACACATCTAAATTTTGCCCTTTTTTTAATCTTCTTGTGGTGTACACAGATGCACACCCTTCTTTTCCTCCTTCCCTCTGCAATATCCCGGGACCAGTTCAAATGACCACAATGTATGGTGTCCAGTTGTTCATTTTTTTCCACCTAGTTGGACTGCGCACCAATCTTATGATGCACAGAGTCCTGAAAGCTGAAGTAGAAATGGAATGGTGTTAAGGTGGATGCAGTGCCAAGCAAAATCCTGGATTCAATTTGTGTGTTGGGGAGGGGGGTATGCATGAAGCCTGATCTCCAGTAAAATGAAGTTATCCAGGCAAATCAAAAGAAATACATATTGTTCAGGCAAATTGATCCTAATGTTCAAAACGCTGGTTTTCAGTTCCACTAATGAATAACAAATTCCAAATGAGTGCTAAAACTACAAAATTAGACTGCATAGAACGAATCTCTTGAGGTCTTCATATTTTTAAGAGTTGATGACAATACGATCAGAGGTCCATTGTTTCCACGGACTTTTCTTTTGTTCCACTGGCACATCAAAATCAATGGAACTTGAACAACTTGCTGAAATTTAACACTCCATCTCTTCACACATGACACTTTTAGGTGTACACTTAATTTGTTTTAAATACACACATTCAAGGTATAAATGTGACAACCACCTATTTGTAGACATCAGGTCAGGTGCATTCATTACAAGCTACAACTGACTGTGCTCCCTTGCTTCTGAATAAGAGGGGAATACACTAAAGGATCTGTGTATACACCACAGAGATCTGTGTATACACCACAGAACAATACCTCTGTCAACAGCCCCATAAGCTTTCCATTGTTCTCTCTTTCTCTAGATAATCTAGTTTTGGGAAGGGCTTTCAGAATTCTCAGCCAGAGAACTCTTTGGCCTCAGTAAACTACAACCCCCAGAATCCTGCAGGATGTTGAAAGTGGAATAATAGCACTAGAACAGTGTAGTGAGGAAATGGCCTAAATCTTCAAAATATTTATCTTGTGCTAATATATAACACACAGCAGTAAGCACATTTATTTGTTATATCTGTGTTTTCATCCAGCTGCAGAGCAAAATAGGAGGACATGTGAATTCGTTCTAAATAACTGCTCTTTGATAACAGTTGGGTAACTGTTTTCACTTCTTAACTGCATCCTTTGATAAGAAAAGGTCCTTGTCAGCTTTCTCATTGATCAATGAAAAAACCATGTTCTGCAGCTATTTTTCCAGTTCTTGCTATTAGCTGAGAATCTTCAAATGAGGCCCCACTGCATTTTCATTATTGCAGTATTATTATTATTTTTACCATTTTTTTACTTTCCCAAAACTTCTTCTCCTTACTTTTGAAAAAAAAATGACGCTCTTTGTCACATGTTTCTTATCAAGATGTCTTTGCAGTTTTGATAGTTTCAAGGTCTCATTGGACAATGCATCATAACATAGCACTCACAGTGGTGGTTACTTGTCTTTTGGGTCTGAAGCCAACTGGCCAAGATTCCTTGCTATAAAGGCAGTGCTTACGAAGATGATTTTGCTTTGAACAGGATGCAACCTCATTAACATCATCAACACTTTCATTTCGCAAATTCAATGATACATCCTGAGACACAGCCAAAACGTGTTGTTATGAAATTCACTGTTATAACATCGAAAAGTCACTACACCAACAATAACTAAACATTTTTATTCACAGATAAACTAAACATCCAATATTCACAGATATTGGAAAAGAAATACAATCAGTTTCAATAACCCACAGTTATCATTCCAAAATCTGCCCAAACACTCTCTCATACTGATTGACTCCAATTCTCTCTTCCTAAGAACATGGTCTTCATTATATACCCAAATTTCTTCAAGAACGTTCTCAACACAGCTGCAGAATTCTGGGAAGCAACGGACATTCCAAAAATGTGGTGGAACAATGTGGACAATAGTAGAATTCAGTGCAGCTATGAAGCTGGCTTGTGACTGTATGCACAGTATCAAGAAATGGCACAAGCTTGCTTTCAGCCACTCATTGTCATTCACTGCACATAGAAGTAGCAAGCACTGCATGCATTTTTTGTTAGCAAACAGTTATTTTCATAGTGTTTGAAAAGTTTGCAATGATATTGCAATGAAATGTCATCTATCACCAGCAAAAGACTCCTGCACTTTGCAATCAACATATGACCATCTGTTTACCCTTCTTTCTTTCTTTCTTTCTTTCTTTCTTTCTTTCTTTCTTTCTTTCTTTCTTTCTTTCTTCACTGTAAAAGCTCATAACAGGAGCCCTGGTGGTGCAGTGGTTAAATGCTGGTACTGCAGCCGTAAGGTTGTCAGTTCGATCCTGCCAGGATCCAGATTGACTCAGCCTTCCATCTTTCTGCATGTCAGTAAAATGAATACCCAGCTTATTGGAGGCAATTAGCTAAATATATTGTAAACCACTTAGAGAGCACTTAGCTAATAAGTGTTATTGAATTATGCATGCTATTGCTATTGCTATTGCAGCCTTTGTGAGGTCACTGCAGCCCCTGCAGGTCCACAGACCACAGGTCAAGAACTGTTGGTAAAGCATACACTCTACAATGTAAACTGTCTGACAGTGATTTCTTAGGATTTTAGATGTGAATATTTTCTAGGTGCCAGGGACAGAATTTTGGATATTGCATACAGAGCATGTATGCTCTGTTACTGAGGTATAACTACTCCCCATCTTAAGGGTAAGCATACATGTATAAATTAATTCAACTAGCTGCCTTCTGCAGAAGAACATTTTACTATATACACACACATATCCAAAGTCTTCAGAATTCAAATATGTCTACCATTTACAGGACTCAGACTTCTGCCAAAGGAAACTTCAGGTTATGTTGGACCTGTGGGCTGAAATATGGCCAACAAATGTACCTTTTACAATCATGAACATATTCTGTGATGGACTAAATGCTCAGCAAGGTGATCAGCTGCATCACTTATAGTACCTCTTGCTGGGATACATCAGCCAGATCCACAGAATCACACAGTTTGAAGTTCTTGTTGAACTATACTGTTTCAAACTATAAACTGAGGCTGTATGTTTAAACGCTTCCACATATACAAGGGACGTTGGTTCTGTTGGGTATCTTCACTATTATTTGTATAGGTATGATTGAATCAGTCTACATCTCATTTAAATTCAGACTTGTATATTCCCAGTCCCAGGTCAATTTCATCCAGTTTTCACATCATTAAAACACTTATTTTCAAATAAAAAGCACAAAATATGGATTTATTTTCACATGTCATTTTCTGTAGCATGGATTTTGTACACACCTTTATCTAAGGTATGCAACTATCTAAGCAACTTTTGCCAACATACAGATTTCTGCATGCAATTTCTAAGTCAAGATATGCATTGCAAAATGTTTTGGACTATGAATTCAACATTCCTCTACTGTTGGTCACGGGTGAAGCTGATGTGAGTTGTAGGCTAAAATACATGGAAGACCAAAGGTTCCCAGCTCCTCACCTACATCCCATCACACAAGCCAACCGGATAATTTAGTCCAGGTAGAAGATAATTTATCGATGGAAAAAACTCAGCAATTGGCTCCATGTTCATGCTTTCTATCTTGACGTGCATATCATAATCTTTTTTTTTTTTTTACAAGAAAGGCTCTTTTTGTTGTGCTGTACTATTTTATCCTTTTCTGTTAAATGGAGGTGATTTAATTCCATAGATAACTTAATGCCATTTTAAAGATAATTTTTGTGTGCTTTTATCTACGTATGTTTTTACTTGTAATTCTTTTTATCTTTGCTCCAAGCTTTCTGGAAAAAGGGGCACAAAAAAGGAATATAATACAATACAAAAACAGGGGATCACACTATGTGGGAGAGCTTCCCTCATCACTGTGAGGCAATTTAACACAGTCTTAGAAAAATGTGGGACGTTTCTATCAGACGCCTAACAAAACACTCCATCCAAATAAACATGGTGTGGCCAAATTAATCTATTTTAAATCTGCCATGAACAAAAGAGATAGGGATGCACAGACATCTGAGAAACCTGCTAAGTTGGCATATTCCCTCAAGAGCAGAAGGTGGGAAGGAAATACCATTCTATTGGGTTCAAATGTTTTTGTGTTTTGTTTTGTTGTTGATGATGTTGTTGTTTTTTTCATGGACTGAAAAGATTCCTTCTGATGACAGAATGACTCCTTCTATCAGAGAAAACTCCTTCCACTGGAGAAAAGTAAACTTTGATTCACAATTACCTTAAGAGATTTGAAAGCTGGGCCAAAGCTAACAAAATTGGAGTGATGTAAGGCATGCCATTTAAGAAGGAAAAATGAAAGTACAAATTTAGGATGGACAACACTTGGTCTTGTATAAAAAAGATCCAGGAGTCTTAGAGCAGACCTGGAGCTAAACATGAGTCAATAGTGCAATGAAATGAAATTCATCAATAAAAATTCTAATGAAATGAAATGAATTTCTAAGCTGCATCAAGAAAAGGATAAAGTCCAGAAATCATAGTACCACTCTGCTCTGCATGGATCAGACCTCACCTGGCAGATTATGTCCAGTCTTGGGCACCATGATTCAAGAAGGAGATTGGTAAGCTGGAACATGTCCAAAGGAAGGAGACCAAAATGGCAAAAGGTCTAGAAACCAAGCCCTATGAGTAACAGCTTAGCTACTTAGGTATGTTTAACTTGGAGAAGTAAAGATTGAAAAGAGACACAATAACCATATGCAAATATGTGACCAGACAGCATGTACAGAGATAGAAATAATATTTATCCTTATTCATTTCCTGGTTGGAAAGACTAACACAGTAATGAGGATTTTGCACAGTTTTCAACTGATATTATCTCATTTCTAATTTCTCATTTTTCATTTCTAATATATTTATTGAAATTCTTTTATTTCTCATTTCTGGTTTTTTTGGGGGGGGTAAAATTATTCTGCACAGAAATATATATATATGGCTTCTGTTCCTATCAACTGTAGGTGTTTTATGCATTTTGCACAAAACCCCACTATTTGCAGATAATCATGTTGGGCTTTTTCTGCAAAGTTGTTGGGTTCTCTGAGAGGGAAAAAAAAGGCAATCTTGTAACAAAAAATCCTGATATGATTATTTTTATATCTTTTGCACAAAAATAACCATATGTGGCTACCTGGAAGCAGCTTGTTCGCTGCAAACATAACACACACATCCCACCAATTCTCAAACCAAAAAACAAAAGTGTGTTTCTGCAAAGGGTAACTTCTAGGCAAGAACTGTGAAAAAATATTAGTCTTCTATGCAGCAGGGAGAAAACTGGAAATTATTTGTCTTCCTTTGTGAGGACAAAATATTTAATTACAAAAAAGAATCCACCTAAACTTTAGGAAGTACTTCCTTACTGTGAGAGCTTTTCAACAACAGAATAGATGGCCTTAGAAGGTAGTGCTTCTCATTCTTTGGAGATATTCAAACAGAGGTTGGACAGTCATGACTCAGGAGTGCTTGAGCTGCAAACAACTGCATGGCAGGGGTTGCACTAGTGGTCCTTAGGGTTCCTTCTAACTCTATAATTCAATGAACCTGATGTCTATAGGACAAGGGCATAGCCTGCACCATTGAGATTCAACCCCTTACAAACCCAGATGTTGGCCAGAATCCCACTGGTGACACAGCCTTGTGATAACAGTCTGCTATCCTGATGGAAGCTGTTTCTCAAGTGATGGATAGTGGCAGAAGGGGGAAGGTAGAGAAATCTGTCTCAATCAGGAGAGAAAGCTGCCCTGCTGGCTCCTAAGTTGCTTGGGAGATGGTAAGGCAGCTTCTTCTCCCAATGGAAATGGCTTTTGCTATTATTCCACCACCACTACCACCATCTTATGCTCATATTACCTCTGTTGCCCTCTCACTGCTGGCATAGTTACATCAGCCAACAGGATGGTGGCAGCATGAAACACTGACACTCCAGTGTTACCTATTCTTTGCCTTTTGCAATCCCATTCTCAACATCTAGATTTAGCATGTGTGAATGGATACTTAGAGCCTTTCCACATTACACTGTTATAGTGCTATTATTCCACTTTCAACATCTTGTGGAATCATGGGGTTTGTAGTTTGCTGAGGCCAAAGAGCTCTCTGGCTGACAATTCTAAATACCCCTCCCTAAACTGCAAATCCCAAGATTCTATAGAATGTTGAAAGTGGAATACAGTAGAGTCCCAGTTATCCGACGTGTGGTTATCCAACCTTCCGGATTAACCGACATTGAGGCGGCCTGGGGGTGTGGCTGTAGGCATTTCCGCACCCCGAGGCACGCCCCCAGGCACGCCCCCAAAATGGCGGCCGCCACAGGCCTCCGTGTCATCCGACATTTCGGTCATCCGACCCTGCACTCGCCCGTTTAGGTCGGATAACTGGGACTCTACTGTAATAGCGCTATAACAGTGTAGTGCAGAAAGTCCCTTCTACCCACTATTAATATTCACCAGCAAAATTTATACATTGCGTTGGACTCAAATGGTATGGTACCTCTTCTCTCCAATGTGTTTTGGGGTAACTGCCTCCTCACATGACAGTTCACTCTATAACCAACCTACAGGGTTCAAAAGGCTTTATGAGACATGAAGAAATAGGGGCAGGAAATAGGGGCATGTTATGGGGCCTGAAGAAATGGGGCATGTTAAGTGGTCTTCTATCTCAATTTATTTATTTATTTGAATCGTAGCCTTAGCTTACTTTCAGTGTTCCGGCTAAAAGATGTGTTTCGCCAGAAGGAATATGAGATCATAAGTGTTTCACAAAAATATATAAGTTCATCCCATGCAGTAGATAACTTTTCTAAGCCATCTTTGTCTTGAGATTAGTTTTGTCTACTACTGCTACTATTAAAGAGAAGGGGAGTTATTTATATAAAGGGAATGGTATTACTAAAGCGTGACTCACTAAACATGATCCATTTGGCATGCGTGCTCTGTCATACTATACCTTGAGATAGGCAGCTTAAAATCATTGCTGACTAAGGCTGATTTTTATAATAGCTACATGTCAAGTGCAAACAATGCCATAAGTCCTAGGTCTTAAAACCAATGATGTTGACATATACGAAAAGTTGCTCTATTGTGTGTGTTGAGACCCATACCTTCAAATTACCTGTTGATTTATGGTGACCTCATGAATTTCAGATGGTTCTTATTAGGCAAAGAATACTCAGAGATGGTTTGTCATTGCCTTCCTCTAAAACTTACAGCACCTAACTCGTTGGTCTGCCATCCAAGTATTAACTAAATCAGACCTTGCTTAGTTTCCAAGATGAGACAGTAACTGCTGTCTTCAGGGTACATTCAGCCAGCCACCTTTCAAAGGATCAGCACTTGCACATTTGATTACTCAAATGTTCATTTTACTTATCCATCTGAAAAAAAATCTTAGCATATTTGCCCCCGCCATGTGAAAAAAATTGTTCTCTCTGGGAATCTCTAGGTTTTCCAGCATGATTCTATGGTCCATTTCTGCCAGATGCTGACCACAGAATTGCACTGGAAGACCTAGAGATTCTTTGCAAAGCGTACTCAGATTTAAAAAATTAAAATAGCATTTATAATTTTTATTTGTATTCATGTTTTTTTCCACTTTTGCAGGGTTTTGTGCCCTAGCCCCTGCAGGTGTGGAGGACTGAGTATATTTTGTTTGGGTTAATTACTACAATTAGAATAGGAATGGGCAACATGTGGGTTTCAACTTCTAGCACCCCTTACTATTACCAATGAGCTGACTAGGTCTGATGGGAATGGCAGTTCAACATCACCTGGAGGGCAACACTTGCTAGTTCAGACTGAATCCAGTGAGTAATATTTTTAAAAATCTGTGGCTGAACAACAGGAATAAAAGGACCTCAGCTGAAACTGTGGCAACTGATTCCAGGATTAATTTTACTAGTAAGGAAGTTTTTGCTAATCACGTTACACAAAAAAAATTAGATTTGATGTTCATAGAAGCAACAAACAACCCAACTAGCCTAAAACAAGTATTGAAATCCTATTGATGAGGTCATTAGGTGAGAAATGTTTAAGTTAAAGCAGCAGAAGCCTCTTTTTAACAGGGTGAATTATGCTTTTATCTTTTAACCATGTGTTTTAATTGATACAATTTAGTATTTTAATAGAACAGTTTATTTATTTTTTAAAAAAACAAATAATTTGGGGATATCAAATAGGATTTTTTTAGTGTATTAATGTACTTGATGTGAACTGTCTTGGGTCCCATGGCAGGAGAAAGCTGGGATATAAAAGAAAGGAAGGAAGGAAGAAAGGAATAACTCTTGATCCCCCACTCACTGAAGGCCACCTTATGCCCAAATTTCATGAATATCTCAACCAAAGTGTGCACAAAAGACCCCATTTTCATAATCATATTTAGAGTTGGTCTACGCATATGAAAAGCTATGTGCACAGTCTCTCAGGAAATCACAGACTTGGGCACCTGGAGATCGGGAATGAGGCCTCCCAGTATGACCTCGCTCACAGATGACTAACTTGGACAAGGTTCAAGATGCCAGATTTTAGGGAATTCATGGTATCTTGCATTATCTCTGTTTATGATCTGTACACAAGAAAGAGTGATTGTATAGATGCTAGTGAAAATGCTTTCCACAGTGTCTATCTATCTCCACTTAAAACATAGTGGCTTGCTGTACAGACTAAGGAAAATGTTGGAGTTTGGAGAAACCCACCTTGATATCGTAGGTAAGCTATTTCACAAGCACTTTGTTGATGCCCACAGGCATATGACTGAGGGAAAGCTGTTTTGAAATACTTCACTCACCTCACCCCACTTACTCAACAATCATTTTCTATGCACCAGGTCTTTGTAGTAAACTCTACAGTAAACCTCTGAAAACTTTCTGGTACAGCTAACATGGACACATTAGTTTTAGGGGGAATTAGAAGACTTTTCCATCTCAAACTAAGCTGGTAAGGTCACTACCACAGATAAGAACATGCAAGTTTAAACCTCAGTTTCTCTGTCAAGAAAACAGGAATGCTAATCATGCTAGTCAACACTTGCAAAGCCAGTTGAGGTAACATTCAAAATTCTGAGATGCTCTTAAGCACATACGTATTTCTATGAGGGCAGAGTGCTCCCTATATACTCCAGTTTCCAGAATACCACTGTACAAGTGGTAGAACCATAACAGCTATTACTACCACTCACACAAATGGAAAAGGAGTTGATCTTACGACTCTCCATGCATTTATGAGATTCTGCCCGTGCATTCATCAGTCCTATCAGACTGTGATCTGATTAATACTCTGAAAGATTGTTCCCTTCATTTGGTCAGTTGACAGCATGCAGTCATGCATCAATCTCACAACTGCAAACCACTACCAAAAATTTTAAAAAGCACCTAATTATCTATGAACGTCTACATCAAAAGAAAAGAGAAAGTTTCCTTACATACATTTCTTGCGACGTCCACAAAAATGTTGCTTTTGAAACCTTCCGTGGTGGTAATCGTTTGCTTGAACATGGTACTTGTGGGCAGTGTGATTTCTGTGATAGCCAGGGGGACAGTGATGGGGATCTGAATCTATTTTGTACTGGTGCACTTTGTCTTCTGCTGTCCGTTTGTACAATACGTGCGGATGGTGTCCAGCGGGTGGCGTGTAGTTGTGTTCCTGCGCTAGGTGTTGAGGTAATGGAGATATAAGGAAGTCATTCTCCTGTGTCCTTATCAAACCTGACTAAAAGATAAATATAAAGAAAAAGAAGAAGGTTATAAATGAGTTCAATTAGAAAACTGTTTCTCAGATGCAGACAAGGAACAGACGACTAATTGGGTTAGCTCTGCTGACTTCTGGAGCGCAATCATATTGTGGCCCTTGGGCTGGTGTCATTACGTTTGATAACTGCTGGGATCCAAGCACCTCAATGGGAACCACTGGTACTAAGGTTGGCTTGTCTACCTGTTCTCCCAGTCCAAGACTTATCTCAAAGCCACTAACATTTTGTCAAAGTTAGAAGTGCCTTTCCATCCACCACATCCACCCCATTTGCTCACTCACTTTCTCAGCCACACATGTGCTCTTCCAGCTGTTGATCTATCTGGATGGATAATTTTAAATTTCCCATAATGCCCAAAACCAGGATTGTCTGAAACAGAAATATCACTCCAGGTATAATACATTGATTTTTATTACAGAATTTCTACCTATTATTGATAATTTTAACTTCTACCAGATTTTAATTTTACTCCAAACCATCACATAATTGTTCTGGAACAATAAACATTTAAAAGTGACAAAGTAACACCAAGATATCTCTTCTGTATCTCTAATCCAGTTTTATACATTAAATCTTTCTTTCTTTTAGTATCCATATTCCTTGTTAACATCTTTGTCTTTTATTTATTTATCTTAAATCCAACCAAAGCACCAAATTATTTCACTTCATCCTTCAGCATCTCTATACCCTCTACCAGATTTTCCAACATTATTACTAAAGCATTAGCAAACGTTCTCAATTTAAACATTTCTTTTCTGACTTTTATACTTTGAATTCTTTTCCAGACCTTACATCCCTATTCAATATTCCTAGTACCAAAAGAAGCAACAGTGGTGACAGAAGACATCCTTGCCTTGTGCCTTTCTGAGGGCCTTTTTGCACGCAGTTTCTTTTGCAAGAGGGCCCCTTGAGCGTCGCGTAAATGGGAGCGGCGGTCCGTACAATGCACTCCCATTTACGCGACGCTCACGAGACTAACGCGAGCCACGCATGCACCTTTTCATTTTCGGCTTCAAGCCGAAAATGGTGCGCGGTCGTGCAAGGCTCCTGGGGCCTGCACACACTTACCTGCGCTGCGGTATGTCATCCCAGGCGCGCCGCTCGCGCTTCCTCCCCCAGCACAGCCTACAGCTCCCAGGCTGCACTGCGGAAGGAAGGGGCGGGACGGTCGCACAACCAGGAAGCCAGCTGCAGGATGAAGGAGCAGCTAAGAGGGCACCTCACGCAAGAACCTGCTTGCGGGAACGACACCCCCACCTCCGCGATAAGGTAATGTGCGGAAAAGGCCTGAGTTTTGCACTCTTTTGTCAATTCTACATTCACAATTATCTGTGCAGTCTGTAAACATTATTCAACAATGAAATTGCTCTGTAATTTTTAACCACTGTCAAGTTCTGGCCCTCTTTAGTTATCAGTGTAACATTTGCTTCTTTCCAATGTTCCACCCTCTTGCAGACTAGAGTTCATCACCTGTTGTACAGGTTATAATATTTCAACATCAAAACATATATAACGCAGAGCTGACATTCCATCTGGTTCAGGCGTTTTACCATTTTTAACCTTATTAATAACTTCTTTGAGCTCTCTTATTGCTATTCCTCCATTCTTAAACTGTCTTTGCTTCCCTGTAATCTTAGGCAAATTTTATCTTACCAAACATTCATCTCTGTTCTTCATAGAGTTATCCTGACCCTGACACAAAGAAAAATATCCTTTTTAAAAAGAAAAAAAATTTTTTTTTGGATATTTATGAATTTGATACAGATTCCCTCCACCTCACTATCTAAGTCTTTGATAAAAAAAATATTGAAGTGCATTGGCCCCAGGACAGTACCCTGTGGCACTTCACTTGAGACCTCCCTCCAATTTGAAACACAGGCACTGATGAAAAGTTCTTGAACACAAGAAACTACAATTTCCTAACCAATTATGGATCTATCTGATGGTGTTTCCATCTTTTCCATATTTAGTCAGTTTGCTAATCAAAATATCATGGAGGCCTTATCAAAGCTTGGCTGAAATCCAGACAAATGACATCCACAGCATTCCACATGATTCCCATCACCTCCTAAACTAGTGACCCAATCAAAAATGGATATAAAGTCAGTTTGGCAGGATTTGTTGTTGACAAGCCTCTGCTGTCTCATACTACTAATCACTGTATTGTCCGTGCAATCTGTTCTATATCTTTTTCCTAATATTGATGTCAGGCTAACTAGTTTGTAGTTTCCTGGATTGGGGGGTGGTGGCTTTTTGCCTTTTTTGAAGAGAAGGACATTGTTTGCTCATCTCTAATCCCTCTGGCATCTCCAAGATTTCAGAAGAAGTATAACCAAAGTATAACCAAGTATAACCAAACTCAGCCCAAGCTGAATCCCTATTCCCTGACTTGCCATTTGATTAACCAGAAGCACCTCTGTCCTGTATAGATCAAGCTTCAAGATTTGTCTCTGTGCAGTACAGAGATTTACTCTGAGGGACAGATTTACCCCTTCTTTTCAAAAGAAATTAACTCAGTCTAGTTTCATCTCAGTTCTATGTTTACAAAAAAACTTCACTGTCTGTGAAAGAAACAGAAGTGCTCATGTTCACCAATGGCACTACTCAGAAGAGATACTTTGCTAAACTGCAACTCCCAGAATCATCCAGCCAGTAACATAGCATATGCATGCTAGCTGGGGGATTCTGGAAATTGTAGTCTCCCAACAGTAACTTTCCAAGCTTTGGTCCAGGACTTAATTCACTTGTCCTCTCTGCTCAATGAACTGCAAATCTTCAAATTGGCAAGTCACTCTGGGGCATGGAGAAGCATATCCTTGCAGGGGACAGAACTGATATTTTAATGCTTATGATTTATGTCATCAGTTAGTAAGAAATGACACCATTCATATGCAGTAAAAGGAAGAAGGGGACCTAATAATCATCTGGTGTTCCACATCAGTAACAGAGCATCTGCTAAGTGCTTTTGCTCCCTCCTATTGAGAGAAAAAAAGAAACACCATTAAGTCTGTTTTTTATTTTGGCATTTTAAAGGTTTCTAATATCTGAATTTATTCCTAGAGGCTTCATTTCATAAATGATTTGAACCAGATGGAACAGAATTGTCTGTGCTTCCCTCTTAAGAACCTGCCCATGATGTGCACTACATTGTAGGCTCAACTACAACTATCAGCTCACTATTTCATATCACATTAGCTAGAAAGCTGTTAGGACCTCTGCTCTTGTTAGGTTGGTACAAATCCTTAAAGAAAGTTTAGCTGAGAAATGGATGGATATTCAAGATAAATCATGGGATGTACTTCTCTATGGAGTGCATAGCAAAACTAAGGCCATTTCCAGCCTACACTGTTATAGTGTTATTACTCTACTTTTACCATCCTGTGGAATCCCTGGGGTTTGCAGTTTAGGGAAGAGCCTTTAGAATTCTCAGCCAGAGAGCTCTTGGGACTTAGTAAACTACAAACCCAGAATTCCACAGGAGGTTGAATGTGGAATAATAGCACTATAGCAGTGTAGTGCAGAAATGGCCTAGAATTCATGAGCTCAAGAGATAGTGATGGTTGCCACCTTAGGCCAATATCCTATACTTCTACTGGCAGAGTTAGACCATATTATCACAAACTTTTCCTTTACAATTTTTTCGGCTGTTCCATGATTTTGATTTGAGGGAAGGAAGCAGGCTTGAATGTACTTCACTATTGCATATGCAATTTCTGAAGCAAAAATTATAACTGAAACCTGAAAATTAAACCTAACCACACCACCTTGAAACAAAGGCCCTTTCCGCATCTTACCTTCTTCCAGTGCTGGGGTGCAAGGATCACGCATGCAGCCTCTGAGGAGAGGCTCTCACATCCAGGGTCCTTTAGCTCCGCATGAACTGCCTGCTCACATGAGAGTCCCACCTCTTCCTTCTGCAGTGCAGCCTGGGAGTTTCCCAGGCTGCACTGTGGCAGGAAGCACGACCGGTGCAGCTCCGGAGGCTCCGCATTCCAGGTAAGTGCGCAGGGGGCCCGGGAGCAATGCGCGATCGCGCACCATTTTCGGCTTCCAGCCGAAAATGAAAAGGTGCGCGATCAGCGCCTGCTGGCCCCTGGAGCATCACACAATTGTGCATGCATCATGCAGATCGTTCCTCACAATCACACGACATTCCAGGCCCTCTTCCGCATGGAAAATGCCATGCAAAAAGTACCAAAGAGGAGGTTTATTTTTTTTAAAAAAAATAGTACTATTATCTTTTTTAAAAAATTATTCTCCCCCCAAAAAAAACAGGAAAAATACACAGAAAAATACTCAGATACTGACATCATATCAAAGACATGAGATCAAATCAAACATACAGTAGCATGCACTACTGTGCAGTTGAACAAAGATTCCATCACACAGGGCAATATGATCATGTTGTCAATCTTGCTGAGAAATGCATAGATATCTGGTGACAGATTGGCCATGACAGGTTGACTAGATTATGCAGTCCTTGTTTTAAGAAGTACAAGTTGTATTTCTCTTCTTTCTCTCTCTCTCTCTTTTTGTTGAATGTCAAACATAATGGAGCAAAACTTCTTCAATAGCTAGAGTACCAACTTCCTTATTATGGTTTTCATTATTTCTCGCTACAGAGAAATTCAAGGGATGACAACAATTTTTGGCCCAGCCTCTAGGCAGAAAATGCAAAACTTTTCATGATACATCTGTTTGTGGTGGTTCATACTGACATATAGCTATAGAAATCACTTCATTACACCACACTTGATGACTCACAGCTGAAATGTGAGAACTAACTCAAGTGAAAGAGATTGTGTTTGGCATAGTATGAGCTGACAGGGAAGTCTTGTCTATTCCACCTCATCTCTGATACTTCATTCACATGTCTTGGGCATCCTATGCTCAGATCTGATAGGAGTGTTAACATTCAGCTATTTGCATTGTTGTAAGTGAGGACAAACAATTATCAAACTTTTCCCCTCATATCAGAGAAAACAAATACTTTTGCACAATTCTTGACTTGTATTTTCACATCCCAAAGTCTTCTGGGAAATTATTCTGCACAGAAGTATACCTAGAGGAGGGGCTATGTAAAAATTGTGAGATTTTGCTCACACACATGCACAAAAAAGAGGGAGGGAGGGAGGGAGGGAAGGAAGGAAGGAAAAAAAAAACACCCCCAGACAACCACATGCATTTTTTGTGCAAGAGTGCTGTTTCCTACAGAAAAATACAACCCTTCACAGCAAAAATCTTGTGCAAAACCTGCAATCTCACACAATAAAACTGTATGCCAGATTGTTGGGTTCTGCACAAGATTATTGTTGTGCATGATTTTTTTCTTATGCAACATTGCTGGTGTTTTTAAAAAGATTTTTTGCGTGTGTGTTTGTGCAAGGTTTATGTTGTATAGGATTTTTACATAGAACATGGCAAATATTCTTTCTATTCCTAACACTTCATCACTGAAAAATCATGGGGAAAAAATGCACATATGAGCTCATAATAGGCCAACATCAGCCACTGGCATCACTGGGCATCCATATCTATTCCAAGTCATACTACTGATCCCTGGAATCTCTCTTTTCTGTTGCTCCTTTGTTGCTCCTAGGGATGGAGATAAATTTTCAGGGAAGGACTGAATTTCCCTATAAAAGTATCCACATCACATCTCCCAGAATTGGCAGTGCAATAAAACACACTTTACCACAGATAGTCATAAATTTTGAGGTTTGTGATGGATTTCTTAAAAATATGAATCATAGAATCATAGAGTTCGAAGAGACCCCAGGGGCCATCCAGTCCAACCCCCTGCCATCCAGGAACCCACATCAAAGCACTCCCAACAGACAGCCATCCAGCCTCTGCTTAGAAACCTCCAAAGAAGGAGACTCCATCACACTTTGAGGCAGCATATTCCACTGCCAGACAGTTCTGACCATCAGGAAATTCTTCCTGAGGTTCAGGTGGAATCTTCTTTCCTGCAACTTGAATCCATTGCTCCTTGTCCTAGTCTCTGGAGCAGCAGAAAACAAGCCTGCTCCCTCCTCGACATGACATCTCTTCAGATATTTAAACATGGCTATCATGTCTCCTCTTAACCTTCTCTTCTGTAGACTAAACATACTTGTATTCCTAAGCTGCTCCTCATAGGGCATGGCTTCCAGACTCTTCACCATTTTGGCCGCCCTCCTCTGGACACACTCCAGTTTGTCAATGATGTCCTTTTTGAATTGAGGTGCCCAGAACTGGACACAGTATTCCAAATGAGCTCTAACCGATGCAGAATAGAGTGGTGCCATTACCTCCCTTGATCTGGACACCTATTGATACAACCAAGAATTGCGTTGGCTTTCTTGATTGCTGCATCACACTGCTGACTCATGTTCAGCTTCTGATCTACCAAGCCTGCTAGATCCCTTTCACATGTACTGCTATCCAGCCATGTGTTTCCCATCCAATGCACTTAAAAAGTGCATATTTGAAAAAAAAAATCACAAGCATGTTTTATTGTTAATGGAAAAATGTATGTTCAGGAAAACTGCACTGCAAAATATTCATAAAATCTACGTGCAAAAATGGGGGGGGAATCTTGCATTATGGTAAAGAAAGACGATAGGCTTTGGGGATTATGAAGCAATGGAGGTGAATCACATACATAACTCATCCTGTTATCTCCAGACACAAGTCTATTTTCAGTAGCTGGACACATTTGACCCACAGAGAGAGGATTATGGAATGGTCAGCAATGCCAAAGGCATGGAGGAGATAAGCTCAGGGCCTCCAATTCAGGACCATTCAAGGTCCTAAGATTTCTGAGCCACAACCTGAAACCTAGCCAAGGTCCCTGGTGATGTCATTCATTGTTATGCATTAAGTGATAGTTGCTTGCCACTTGTTAATCAAACACACCCAAAGAGAACGTATTTTCCTGATTACAATTTAAAAAGAAATCTTAAAGTGCTGTTTGAAGAGCAGGGTGAAATGAGGGCATCATTCCTTCTCATCTATTTAGGGAAATATCATAAGGATCTTTTAATCTAGCCTACTTGCTTCTAGCCAGAAGGTGGATGCAGAGCTTCCTTGAAACTATGATTGGAAGGAAAGGAGGAAACTAATTAGGTAAACAGATAAACCCTATGGACAGTCTCGCAAGTTACAGAACAAATCAATTATGATTTGCAAATTGTAGCAAAAGCTTCAGCTTTAATAGCTGATTTGAAGATCTGCACTCCTCTTACCCAGACTTGAGCCCACCAAAACTGGAGAATTTGTACTCTCATCTCTGATCTGGAAATGACCTGGAAAAACTGAAGACTTATGCTCAGGCCCTGAGATCTGACAACTCTAGATAGGTTGACTTGTAGAGGAAAAGTCCTAAGAGCACTCGTCTGCAATCAAGATGTGTACTTCAGTAAGAATAATCATACTCACACATCTTGTAGTAATCTGATTTCAATCTGTTGTAGTTAACCACATGACAGGATAATACACAGCAGGTTAATAAGAATACCAACCTTCAGTGTGCTCGCAGATTTTTTGAGACAGCTGAAGCATACACATCCCTGGAGTTCTTCAGAAATTGCCACTGTCTTGTCTGTGTTGCATTAAAACATAATGCAAGACAAAGACCAATTCCCTTCTCCAAATTCTGCCTCACAGCTACAAATTTTGTAGCTGCAGAAAATTGCTTGCATGAAGTGTTAATCAAATTACAAGCAACAGTTCATCAATATGCATGTTGGATTACCCAGAGATTGCCCAGGAATCCACAAACCAGATGCAAATAAAAAGGTATGAGCTGTAGCAACATGAAGAAGAAATCAAATTAACCAGTGAAGAGTTTTCAGCAGTAAATCTCTCCTTGATGTGATGATACTGAATGACCTCAGATGGACTAGCATATTCTGGACAACTGTCTCTTGAACTACTTTAAATGATAAATCAAGACAAAGCAAAATCATGAATCTAAGAACAAAACCAAAAAAAAAAAAAAAGACATGGGATCCTTGATTAGATTTCAATTAATGTATGACTGTGGGGTGAGGGAGAACATCAGGGTGAAGAGTCCAAAGCAATGCTGAGAAGACTGGAGTGATCCAAAATTTAACTGTTCTGTCTGCCATTTTCCCACCCCAATCTAGATCATTACTTTTTCAAAGTAACTCACTTCCTTTACTCATTATAAAGAAAGTGACTCCTTGTTATTTGTTTCTAACTAGTTTTTAGTAAATTGTAACTTCAGAAAAGAAACACTGCAAGTTACAGTTTAGTAATTTTATTAAGAAATATACTCCAAAATGCAAAAACACCTCCATATTCTCCCCAAATGACCTCCAGCAAAGTCAACTGTATGTCAGAATATGTGTATTTATGTGTGTGTAGATATAGAGAAAGGTATGTATTGTAAGTTTTATTAATAAGAGTTGACAATCAGCTTTACTCTTCTCCAAATTATTCTTCGATATAATATTAAAAATATGAATATAAAATTTTCTTTTATGCATTTGTAGTGTGGCAGTTCTAATAGACACATGAGAAAACATGTCGTCTAAAGACACAAAATATACTTTAATTTAAAAGAAAGCATGTGTAAGATAATATATAGATGGTATTTAACCCCAAGTAAGCTGTCAAAAATGTCTCAGAATGTTTCAAATAAATGTTGGGGATGTCAAGATAAAGAAGGCTCCTTTTTCCATTTGTGGTAGATTTGTAAGATGGGGAAAAGTTATTGGTCTAAGATTTAGATGTCAATCTAAAACATTTTAAAGAAGGATTTTATAATGTCCCAGAAATGTTTTTGCTGGGTCTTATGGATAAAGCATATAATAGTAAATATGGATTACTTCTTCGATAGCTAATAACAGCAGTAAGACTATTGTTTGCTCAAACTCAAAAATGGACTGAAGCACCGATGACATAAAACTAGATTATTAAGACTGCTGCAATTGTCAGACTAACATGAGTTTTAATGGATAATCCAACTGAAGATTTTTTGAAAGATTGGAAACAATTTATGGACTTTTTGAGCAATAAGAAATCTAACGATGAAATAATATGTTGCTAGTAGTTCTAATAGGATCGTTAAGTTAGCTCTGTAGTGGTGGAATAATGTTTTTTATTATTATTACAGTTTGGCTTGTGGTGTCAGGGCACTTTTATGTTTCAATAAGTTAGTGTTTAGTGTTTTATTTAGTTAATATTTAGTGTGTTAGTGTTTTAGTTTCAGGCTTTTTTTTCTTTTTCTTTTCTTCTTCCTGCTTTTTCTCTTCTGAATGTATATTTGATTGTGAGTTAGATTGTCCATGTTAAAATTAATAATTAAATCATTTTTTTTAAGAAGAAGAAAGTACTGTTTTCTATGCAAAACAACCATGTGTGAATAAGTTCCAAACAGCAAATAGCCTTTGAAAACTGTGAAATTTTCAAAGCCTTCTTTGCAGCAAGAAGAAAATTGCAAAAATTACCTGTTGCTTCCCTTTAGAAAAAACTTTTTGTAAAGAGAATTACATCCTTAATGCTGAGTGGTCTTGGCTCAAAAGGGAAACTAGAAGACAAGCATGTGAACATGGGTGTAGTTGTTTTGCAAAAACAAACAAAAAAGGTTGGCATTCTGTAAATAATGAATGCTATTGAAATGACGGGCCTTGGTCATTTTGTGGAGTGTGTGTGTGTGTTTAGTATAATGACACAGCTTTCTGGGACAGTATGTATTTTAAGCCTTCAAATGTTGAGCTTCCTTACACAACATAGCATTTTAGGTCACCCACAAATTAAAGGGATCTTCAGCAAAATGAAAGAACCATTCAAGCAACCATTTTGTTCTCTGGCTACAAGACTGTTCAGTTCAAGTTGTTCCCACAAGAACGAGCAGTATTTCCAAATGTTCAGCAATGGTTAAAAGAAGGTAAAAAAACTAGCCTTCCTTCTAATTATTCAGATATGAACAGAGAGATGAGATTGCACTGAATGATGCCTTTGTGCTTCAGCAGTTAACTGGACATTTTAAAACCATCCCTGAAACATCCATTCCCATCTTTGTGTAGCCATGATATAGTAAAGGCATGCCTTTGTTAACAAAACTTCTGACAAAGAAGCTCCTTTTTACAGTCTTTTCACACTCAGCCAGCCCTGATTATCCTCCTCAGCCTCTGTTCGGTGTTTTTTTTTAAGCAGCATCAGCATTGTAAGGATTGTGAAGGAGGTCTGGGAAAACACAGAGGTTTGGTGTTGTATTACAGGACTATGGCCATTTCCACACGAGGGAATTAAAACGGCGCAGTGCGTCCTCTCACAGAGGTCATCTGCACCTTGGAGCGGACTAGTTCCAGACTACTTACCTCAGATCCACACCTCAGTCCTCTCCGAAACACCCCCAACTGGTCCTCCAGCGTGCTTTTTAAAGAACGGTAGAAAACCGTTCTTTAATTTTTCGGAGCGTGCCATTGCGTTCCTGCTCCCTTGTGCAGATTCGCAGGTTTGCACCAACGTGAGCCTGCGATCTGCGGAGGGCGGGCTTTAGGCGTGGCAAGCTTCAGCAGTTGGTCGGGACCCACGAACCACCGGAAGCCACCATTTTGGAAGCCGGAGCAGTGCAGATCTAAGACCTCACACTGCTCCAATTCACCCTGGATGAGACAAGGAGCCCTGTGGAAGGGCTTAAGGGACAGTCTGCGTTGGTCCGTGCCCAGAAAGATCCCATAAGTACCGGCACGGAGTGATTCCCTCGCCTCGTGAAGAAATGGCCTTAATCTTCAGTAAACACTGCAATAAAGCTTGAGCTGGGAAAGAATGGGATGCTACTCCAATCCGTCCTACTGGAGCTGTTTCCCCGCCTACAATAGGTAAGGGGAAGAGAAGCTTCCACCAGAATTCCTTACTGAGTATGCACGAACAGAAAGCAAAACAGAAAGAAAATTGGAAAGCAGATAAGCTTCTGTCACCAGCATTCCCAGCATATTAAAGAAGCACCGGACTACCAAAATGGCCACCAAAATAGAAGTCATAAGAAAAGTGGAGGCAGGTGAACAAAAAGTCCTCCCTTTGTGGAAGAAGCTCTTAAGTTGTCTCTAAATGATTCAAAATGTTTTTATTTACTTATGCAAGGCCTACCTGACCTGGTTGTTTCATTTACACACATATTTGTTAGTTTTGGATAAAATGTTTGTTGAAATATGTTGGGCTTCTCTCTCATCTTTCTTTATGTCCATAAGTAAGATTGTTTGAAATACATTGGACTGAATAAATACTGTGATTTTTATACCTTAGAAGTCCTGTTGAATCTTTGTAATAGGATTTTTCTTAAATGTAACATTGGAAAATGTGAAATGCTGACATGGACAGCAGTACTTTGAAGCATATATGCAATGCTTTTTCCTTAGTAGTATGAGGATGGTGGTGGTATCTTCCATTACTTTTCTTTTGCCAAGCACTAATTCCAAAGTAATTTATTTCATTGTCTTGTATCCCTATTACAGAATTAATCCTTATTTGCTTGAGCACAAGCTGTAAAACAATCTTGTTAAAAATTAGCATAAAACCACACTCCAATGGGTGCTAGTTGGATTAGTATTCACATGTGTAGAAGTGTGCAACATATCCAAGAACAAAAGAAACAAAAAGTGGCCTGGCTGGACTTCCAGGTTTTCTCAAGGTTTCATTTGGTACCAAAGACTGTCACATACCACTGCCATAAGATAAGCTTTACTGCTGGTAAATCAATGCAGCAAACACTCTTCAGTGGAGGAAAGTCCTTTAGCTGATAGATTCCAGCATCCCTTACAGCTAGTGGTAGAACTGAGTCACTAAACACCAAATTCTACTCAGAGCCAAAACTCTCAATCCCCATGGCTAGAGAAGAGCCCTCCTTCTGATAAGGCAAATGTAAGATGGATTTTGTGGTTATATATGGCAAAACCAGCCAAAGAAAACTGATCTATGCCAGCATAAAAGATATCCCATCCCAACAGCCATGTGAACATGACAAACAATTTGGTAACAAGAAAAGGTGATCTCCAGCCTATTTCTAACCTCTGATCTATTCCTAGCCTTGAACTGCCATGCTATAGTGAAGTTAACACAAAATAATCTTTTTATGGCACTAGACAGAATGTTTGGCCATGATGCAAGCAAGGTAATACAGTGCTTTGACTGTTGGACTAGGATTCTGGGAGACTAGGATTCAAATCCCTGCATGGCCACAGAAACTAGCTGGGTGACCTTGGGCAAAGTAAATCTCAGCCTCAGAGGGAGCGCCCTTCCCTCTGAACAAGTCTTGCTGAGAAAACCTCGTGACAGGTTAACCTTAAGGCCACCATACATCAGAAACGACTGCAAGGCACACAACAACAAATGATGCTGCCAAAAATTCTAGACCCCCCATCTGCCTGGAGGCAAGGGTCACATCTGTCTTTACAGCTGTTGTTGTTGTTCATTTCCAACTTATCATGATCCTAAAGCTAACCTATCAGAGATTTTCCTGGGGCTGAGAGTGTGTGACATGCCCAAGGTCATCCAGTGGGTTTCCATGGCTGAGGAGGGAATCAAACATTGATCTCCAGGCCATAGTCCAATGTTCAAACCATTCCACCATGCTAGCTGTCTCTGAAACCCAATGATCCAAATTTGGGGAGTGGGGGACTGAACCACAATTTCATTTGAAATGGAGCACTCCAGGGAAAGGGGCGGACACAGTCTTGTTCCCCAATGCCACATAGATTTGGGAGGTACATAAGTAACTAGAGTTCTAGCTATTCATTTTTCCAAAACAATATCCTGAGCCACTGCAGTTAGCTCAGAGAAACAGACCTAAGCAATTCTTGACAGTTACGGGGAGGGGACACATTCTGGTTAAGCAATACAGGAGAAGCATCTAGACATTTTATTAGTAATGACAGGTCCAACGTGCACTGCAAAGCAAACAGGAAGCCATGGGATTAGGATATTAATTCCCTAATGCTTCGTTTGTTTTGTTATGAAAAGAAATGGCACAGTCTTCTTCATAGGTTTGAACTGATACTCATACACTGACAAGAACCAATGGTGAAATGTTAGAATATGAGTGAATGGCAAAGAAGATGTTGAAGGACAGAAATAAACTGATACCTACAGTCACTGGTGGAAAATCAAAAATCAAATGAAGCAATTTTCAAGGCAAGTAAGAGCAAGTATCAGAAAGAAACACTCCAAAATTTTATTCTTGGATACTATCACCCCCTACAATATAAAATACAGATGGTGAGATATGATAGAACTAAAACGTGTCCATTCAGAAACAAGAAAGTGTTGGTGGGATGTTGAAAGGGGTGGGGAGGGCACTCTGAGTTTTTCAAAGTATACTATTTTTTGTAGTTATTGCTTTAAAAATGTAGACATGCAATTTATGAGCAGAACAGAATGCAGGCTGAATTAAACCTATTGGATTGATAAAATGACATAAACAAAGTGAGCTTTTTGAGTTCTTTCAGCTTTGATGGCACAAAATCTGGGAGACTGGGAAAGGATTAATAATAGATCCTAAATTCTGGTGAAATGTATTGGCCAGTGTCCCAGAAGGCAAACAGATATGCTAAGTGGTATATAAATTGAGTAAATGAACTTCAAAAATGTTTGTCAGAAAGCAAACCCAATGGGGCATATGACCATCCAAAACAATGGGCAGTGAGGAATGCACATGCTAAGTAGTAGCAAAATGGAGTCTCCATCGGAATCCACCCTGCAAGTCACCTTACTGTCATCTGCTGGGTTCTTATCAGACCTTCAAGGAAGCGTATGAATGTCAGAAGCAGGGATAATAGTAAAGAACCTGATTCCCACCGCCCCATCTCTCAATGCACAGAAAGGACTTAGTTTTCTCATTGTAACAGAATCATAGAATCTAAGGCCATTTCTGCATAGCGTCATGGTCCTGCTATGGGGACAGGATGGCAGCACTGCATGGGTCATGCTTCTTCATGATGTCATCGTGGTCCCGCTGCCATCCCACCCCCACGGGATGTTCGCTTAACAGAATAAATCTATTAAGTGCCTGCGATCGCACAATGCCCCCGTCCTTACCTGCCATGAGGAGGGGCAGGAAGCATGATGGAGGTGCTTCCTTCCCCAGTACAGCATGGGAAAGAGCTGGGCTGCACTGCAGAATGCAGGCATGTGTCACTCATGCTCCTTTCCACAGGGAGTCAGGTGGGTGCAGAAGGGAGTATTCTCATCACGCTCCTGTCCCAGCAAAAGCACTGCCAGGATTGTGACGGGAGGACGATGGGGCCAAGTAGAGGGTGGAAATGGCCTTAGAGCCGGAAGGGACCACAAGGGCCATAGAGTCCACTCCTTTCATTCAAGAATAAGTGACTAAAACACCTCTGAAAGATCCAACCTCTGTTTAAAGACTTTCAAATATGATGACTCTACCATTTTCTAAAGCATTCTATTCCACTGTTGAGTATCCCTCTTCTTAAGAAGCAAATGTTCCTCTTAATGTTTAGATGAAATTGCTTTTCTTGTTATTTGAATCCATTGGTTCATGTTCCGGTCTCTGAAGCAACATAAAACAACTTTGCTCCTTCACCTACATGGGATTTCCTTAGATATTTAAAGGCAGCCTTTATGTTACTGCTTAGTTCTATCTTCTCCAAACTGAACATACCCAGCTACCTAAGTCATTCTTCATAAGGCTGGGTTTCCAGATCTTTGATTATCTTGGTTGCTCTTCTTGGTCCACCGATCCCTTCGCATTCCCATTTTCTAATTAACAATCCCCAAAAGCAGGACCCCACTCTAAGTATACCCTATTTGTCTGATTTCAGGAACTACGCTGGGCCAGGCTTGGCTGAGAGACCACCATGGAGCTCCAGGCTGGGCCAGGAAACAATCCTGACTGCACTATAGAGTATGGCTGCCATTCAGAGTGAGCAAAACTGGGTTAGATGGACCAGTGGTATGACAAAGTTAAGCAGGTTCCTATGTTCCTAGAAGTGCTTACTGTATTGAAAACAATGGAAAGGTTCATAGGAGCCCTGTCATATATTTTTTTACTCCCTAAGTAAAACAAGTTTATTTGGCACAACTGCAGGAGTCAGCAGAGAAAGGATAGTAAATGTCATTCTTCTCCAGCAATTGCTGATAGGAAAGAAAGAAACATTCTTGGCCCATCTGAATCCCATTCTGATATTAAAGGGTGATAAAGCAGTAAATTTCATTCCTGTTGGCTACAGTTCAAGCTGGGTTAAATCTGAATTCCAGAACAGCAGTATTTCTGCCCTAGATCAACAGGTTTAAAAATCCTATCGCTTCATTATCATTCTCCCCCTCAAGGTTTTCCACAACACTAAAAGTCAAGATAACAACTTTAACTTTGAGATATATAGTAAACATCCCCAAACTTCCAGGTTTTAATAGCAAACAGATCACGCAGTGCAAGGCATGCCTGTTCACTTACAACTGAATCATCTTCGTGTTGTCTGTTAAAAGTGAACCATTGCTGAGCCAGAAGTCCCAGGTCATAAAAATGGCTTTATGGAGCTCTGCAGAGCTATAGTTATCTGTTGTTGTTACATGTAGAAACAAACACTTGCAAAGTAACTCATAATAAATAATGAATTACTTGTCCTTGATTCCCTTTTTACAATCTTAAGGCATTGGGTTACATCATGACTCCAATGTAAAAAAAGATAACTTCATTATTTTTGTAATGCAACTAATATAACCTCACGCAAAAAGGAATCAAGGACAACTAATTCATATTTAGTTACTCTTATATTTATGAGTGGTATGGCCTGCCTGCTTTCTACCGCAAACCAATGGCGTGTAGCATTCTCAGAAAAAAAACAAAAAAACAATTGAACTGTAATAACTATAGTGATAACCAACTGCAGGGGAAGTCTTGGTAATCACTTTTGGACTAAGCACTTTTAAAGGAATTTCCATAGATCTGAACATACTGTTTATGGAACAAATAAATACAATGTGATGAGTGATCAATCCAAATATACAGGGGGAAACCAATGGTACATCTTCTCTCCCAAAACTAATACTATCAGTATATCTGGGCAGAAACTGCCACAGTCCAGTTGCAGAGAACTTGTATGGCATGCAGAAGGCCCAAATTGCCATTTCCAACAACAGCAGTTGAAAGAATTGTGAAGCAGGTGATGTGAAACTCTGCCTGGGATCCTGGAGAGGAATTCTTGGTCAGAGTGAACGGCGGGGGGAGCCAACTTACAACCCTCCAGATGTCGTTAGATTACAACTCTCATCAGAACTACAAGGCATTGGTAATGGGG
The DNA here is from genome assembly GCA_948472985.1 of Iguana delicatissima. Taxonomy (NCBI): domain Eukaryota; kingdom Metazoa; phylum Chordata; class Lepidosauria; order Squamata; family Iguanidae; genus Iguana; species Iguana delicatissima. The sequence goes on along the minus strand of CAOKZL010000069.1, from coordinate 1,460,159 downwards.
AAGGATGTTTGGAGATGGGATCCAACATCTGGAAGAGCACACATTGCTCACCTCCGGCAACAATCTGACTTGGTACAAATAGTTTTCTAGACCTTAGTGGTAATGCTTCATTCTTTACTATTACTACTACTACTGATAATAATAATAATGGATTTGTGGGATTTGTGGGACAATGCCCCTTCTGCAGACCAATATGACTGGAAAAAATGCCCTTTCCTTAGGCCAATATGTGTAGGAAATCTTCTGTAGTCACTCTGTAGTATAAGGAACACACTCACCTGATCTGGAACATCAATGCTTCCCTTCCGAAATCTATTAAGGGTACATTGTGGTTGGCTTCTAGTGAGATCTAACATAATTCTCAAATGAGTTGAGAATGTTAGCCTGTTTTTTGTTTTTTTAATGCTGCATTTAGTATGGCACATTGTGCTCCTCCAACCCCATGCACCACCACCACATGTGGCTCAGTTACAAGCTGTATAACTTTGTGAATATGCACAGTTTCTTTGCTGATGGTTGTCATGCAAAGCGTGCTGTCAACTGTGTGAGAGGATTCATTTGTTTCTTTTTATATATAAAGGAAATAACTCACAAACTGCTCTACCAAAAAATCAAATTAAATCAAATCAAACTTGAGAATAGCGGATCAGATGAAGGACACAGCACAGAGACATAGCACAAGAGGTCCCACCCATCCCAAACCCTCTCCACACACTTTTGTTTTTTCAGATGTTTACAAACAAGTCTGGTGGGTGGAGAGACGAGGTTGGGGAGAGGGAATCATGATCAGAGAGCATTTTCCTTCCATATGGCAGACATGTATTCCATTTTTTTTTCCAAGCTTGTGAATACCATTTCTTGATGAAAACCTTGATTTTGGAGTCTGTCCAAAATTTACTGCCTAGAACAGCATGTTCTCAAAAGATGGTCTCTAGGACCACCAGTAAACTGGGGGTGTTCTTGGTTAGCCTACAAAAGACCACAAAGCAGGGATGAGAGGAAACAGTTACAAGTAAATTTAATAAGATCTGGCATTTACATAATGCTATACATCAAGGATGGACAGATGGTGGGCTTGTGGGATGTATCTTGTGTTTCATTGCAAGCCTAAGATCCACAAATGGGCATCAGGTGCAACACGGTGGCTCAAAGCTAGTAGGCATGCACTAAGAATTACAGTACAGCAAGCCTCTGAGCATATGCTGAGCATGCCAAAGAAAATCTGGAGCTGATACTGCAAACAGGTTCACAAGTCCTTTTGCACAAAGATCCACTCCTGGTTTTCCCACAACAATTACTTCCCAGCATCCTAATTTATGGGTTGCAGGGCAACACTTTGGTTGTTGCTATTGTTAAATAATTGGGAGATAGAAATCCTAGCTTGCTCAAGCTGCAGATCTCCCAGATATCTCCCAGAAGAGCCGAACCTATCACCTGCTCATCCTTCATTGGGACACCTTCACAATCACCATAAACTTGCAAGATTAATACACAGTGTATTATACTCATGTTGTGTATGGAAGAACTGGCCTTAAGACTACACAATAAGTTCCCAGCATAGCCAACATTTATTTCTTCTGCTGGCACATCACTCACTTGGCTCCTTTTACAGTACATAAAAAAACATGGTTTGCTGTCATAGCTAAACTGGGCAAAATATTCAAAGTACACTGTATGAATTAAAAGGACTGCTGTTAGCATCAGCTACATTACAACAGGCTTCACAGTGAAAATACTCAGAGGTACCCCATATCAAGGTATTTCAAGCAACTTGCAAAATATGTACAAACTAGGGCTGTTTTGCATCCCTAATACAAGAATGATTCACCAGTAAGATGATTCCTAGTTTACTCTAGCAGGGGAACCCATAACCGGGTGCCAAATGCCTGATGCCAAATCCACTGTCCATCTACTAGTAGTTAACGGGCAATTTCAAGGTCATGCTTCTTCTCTCCTCTTATTGTGCTCTTACTTACTTTAAAACTGAATAAAAAGAACACTGTCAATCAAATGACTGTCCTCTGACGGATCTTTTAATAGAAGACTGTCCTCTCTAATGGAGGACATATGGCCATCCTAAATAAATTCTTCATCTTCAAAACTATATATTGGATTATTCAACCATAATGATCAGTTGAGCCATGCTTCTAGCATGGAAACCTGTGCACGGCTTAAAACTAGCAATATTTGTGGAGCTCATAGATAGCCCTCAGGAAAACAGAAATCCTTTAACTACAGAGTGTATAAACAGAAAACACTCAGTCTTCCTATCTGGGCAAAGACACAGAGGATGTGCAATCGTACACTGTATATAAGTTGCTATGAATCAGTGAGTCATTTCGCAGAGAAGAAGTGCTGAGTTCTGAAAACCACCTTGTCCAAGAATTAAACTTCACCTCTTTGCTCTTGATCAACTTGTACAGTCATTCCAGTGCATCTGGCAAAGAAATATGTGGCTCTCCAGGTGTTGTTGGGCAACAACGTGCATTAGCCCAGCCAGTGGAGAAAAATGCCGAAAGAGGCAGTCCCACATGATCTGGAAGGCCACAAGCAATGTACCCCTCGGCTAAGGGATACTCTCTGCAGGATTCATCCCACATTTTATTATGACTTTATACAGCAGTAGGCTAAATAAGAGTCTCTGTTATTTAAGCAGAGAATGGATGGCCATCTTGAAAGGATGCTATAGTTGCTGATACTTTTATTTGTGAGTGGGTATTTTGGACAAGACTGTTTCCAAAATTCCTCCCAACATCAAAATTCTACAGTCCTGTAACCCCATTTCCCTCAGCTGTGAAGCCATTTGCCCTCCAGATGTGTTGAACTAGAGCCTCCAGCCAATACAGCAACTAAAGAATTGCGAACACATTGTTTCCCTTTTTACCAGCTAACCTTGCTTGCAATTTCCATATCTTTTTTTTTTCCAGATACAAAAGGCGAAGGATAACTTTGACTTACCTGAATAATGCATACCAGGTCAAAAACTAGAAGCACATACACATTAAACCACTTTATGTATAAACATGACTTACAAACAGGTAGACAGGGCTACCACATTACATCTGTTTTGATATTCTCCAGTCATTCATGGGGTTGGATTTAAGGAGAGGTGACTAAAGAAAGCCACCTACAGCACTGGCAAGAGGGGCACTGGGGTTCAGGAGAAGAATACTTATTATGAACAATTTATTCAAATACGTATTCAGTATCCAAGAAAAATAAGAATAATTCATCTTCACCTGTGAAGCTGGCATGAGTAACATGCATGGCAAATGTTCCTTTGACATTCAGACTTCTGTTTCTTTCATCATAGAAAAACTCATAACATTCATGCCAATTCGAGAAGCAGTGCACATGATAATAATGAACAGGTGCATAAATAAATCACATATGCTAATTATGCATCAGACCCATGATAACAAGCTATAAATTTTTTAAAAAAAAATATGCTATTCAACAAAAAAGCAAAGAACGTGCCAAAGATGTTCCTATATGAAACAGTCTTAGGGCTATGTCCATCTCTGCTTCAGGAGAACTCTCATTGAGAAATGATCAAATGGTATCTTCTACTTTATAAAAAGGAGAAGGACAGTTTCCCCTTCTCCTGTGTTTTTTTTTTTTTTTTTTTAATGAAATTCAATTTCCAAACATAAAGAAACTTGAAAAGTTTGGAAAGCTTGGAAATGCTTGGAACATTTGGCCCCACGGATACTCTTCAAAGGGTTCTCCTTTAGTTGCAGCGATAGGCAAAGCTGCCTATTCTGCAGCCCCAAGAAACTTGTATAGGTTGGGTCAGGCTGTGACTTGCCGAAAAAGACTTACTATTTCCATGCATATGTCTCATACCCTTTTTGAAAACCACCTGTAAATTTGTACCTGTGCTTGTTCCAGACATTTAAAATACTACCATGATATATAGAAAAGACCTGTTTCAAAAAGACCTAATCCATCTCCTTGACATTTCAAGATTGCTCCCAACAGTATGGCTTTGGAGTAAATTAGCCATTTTTCATATTCACGCTTCCACAGCTGTGATTTATTTCTGACACTCCAAAATGTATTTCCTTCTATTTAACAATGTCTGAAATCTTAGCATTAGCTCACCAGTTTGTCAGATATATATAGCAGACATTACAATGCATATCCTCCTCACCATCACCACTAGCAAGAAAGATGATACATTGGGGAGAGAGCAACTGCAGAAGATCCAGGGTCCTTGGACCTACTAGGGGCCACACAGACTGTCAAAAATGCAATCTAGAAAACCTCCAAACCAGAAGTAAGTCTACTTTTTGCAATGAATGAATGAATAAATAAATAAATAAACAAACAAACAAAAACAAATTTAAACATGGAAAGGAAGGGTTGCAACCTATTTAAAAGATTAATTGTCACTCCAAAGACTTTCAGTTCATACTTTTCTTTTGGCTAGAAGAAGGGCTGCCATCATATTTCCATTTATGATTATGAGGAAGGATAACAGAAAGGAAATCAGCTCCTTTGAAATGTGGTACTAGAGAGGAATGCTATAGAGATCCTTGGACTGCTTAAAAGATAAATGAAGGGGTCCTACAGCAAATCAGGCCTGAACTCTCTCTAGAGGCCAGAATAAATCAACTGAGATTGTCTTACTTCGGACATACTATGAGATAATGTGTCTCACTGGAAAAAACAATAACGCCTGGCAAAGTGGAAGACCATAAGAAAAGATGGAGACTGTATTCTAAGTGTATTAATTTAATCAAAGAAGCCCCAGCTCTGACTTTTCAAGACCCAAGCAGGACAGTTGATGATCTGGGCTCATGGAAGTCTCCCACTCAAGGACTCCCTTAAAGTCGACTTGAAAGCAAATAACGTGAAAAAGTGGAGCATGAGGAGTTTGATAGGGTTAAGGGCTGCAAAAATGGCATTGGTAGAGCATTCAGCCCCAAGTTTGCTCCTTGTCCATCCCTGGTTTAAAAGGAGAGGCACTATTGTGTAGTGGTTTTAGTACTGGACTAGGGCTTTGGGAGACCAAAGTTTAAATACCCACTCAGTCATGGAAACTCTCTGGATGAGCTTGCGTAAGTCACACTCTCTCAGCCTCAAAAGGAAGCAATTGCAAAGCCCCACTGAGCAAATCTTGTCAAGACAACTTTGTGTTACAGTTGCATCCGCAGTTGGAAAATGACTTGAAAGCATACCAAAACAACAACATCATTTCTCGGTTGCTACCAAGAACTTTTCCCCCTGACCTGGTTGTTGGAAGACACACCTGTATTTTGTTATCTACAAATGGGCTCTACAAAATTGGGAATGGGCAGTTTATTACAAGACTGGATCTAATTCGTCGGACGATTACTGATAAAGAAGAAAGTCACTTCGATGGGGACCTTGGTTTAATTAACTTATTTTAAAAATCAATAGACAGTCTATCATCAAGAATGGAATCTAAGATGCTGTACCCACAAAATTCCAAAACACCAATATAATGCCATGAAAAGACAAAGCAGCCATTTTAAAAAAAAATGAGAGGAAAAAAGAAATAAAACTATACAACCTGCTAAAGCAACAAAATTAATTAAAATGACTGGTGGAAGAAAAAAACCAAATTAAAATCAACCACTAAGGTTGGCAGCAGCTGAAGTGTCCTAGGGAAGGTTTTTCAAAGGCGTGATCATATGACAAATACTCTTTGTTGAAAACCCATATAACTTCAAATATTCCACAAACATACATAGACATAATGGTATGCAATGGATTTTTCAACTTCAGAATTCACTCCCACAAGATGCAGTGTCAGTCACCATTCCAGATCCCTTTAGAAACAGACTTCTTCTTGATGAAAAAAATGGATGAGCTAAGCTTGTTCTTAATTGCCATCAAGTTGGATTCAACTTATAGCAACCTTCTAAGAGTCTTCCAAGGATCCTGTCATCAACAATCTTGCTCTGGTCCTTCAAACTCAGAACTGTGGCATCCTTGACTGAGTCTATCCACTTGTAATGTGGTCTTCCCACTTTACCAAGCATCATCATCCCTTTTTATGAGTCATGTTTACACCACAATATGTCCAAAGTACCATAGCCTCAGTTTGGTCATTTATGTTTTTAGGGAGAGTTCAGATTTGATTTACTCTAGGACTTATTTATTAGTTTTGCTAATCCATGGCATCCACAGAGCTCTCTTGCAGCATTTTCAATTAACTGATTCTTTTCCTGTCAGCTTTCTTCATCCTCCAAGTTTTCACAGCCATACAAACAAATCAGAAATACTATAGCATGCACAATTCTTACTTTGGTGCTCAATGGCTTGAAGCTCTTATCTAGCTCTTTCACAGATGCCCTTCCAAGTCCTAATCTTCTCCTGATTTCTTGACTATGGTCTCCACTTTGCTTATTTATTACTTATTTTTTTGGAAGCTGACTGGGATCTTTTTAGACTAACTAGTGGAAGAGTTATCAATTCACATTGTCAATTCAAAATTATGTGTGCCCTATTTCTTCCAAAGATTAGCTTGGTTGTTGTAATAACACTCTCATATAACTGTGCTCTTACAAAGAGGATTTCTAGCAGGTTTGATCTCATAACACTTTTATCAATCAACCAACACCATCCAGCAAAATTCAGTCAGAGATTGACATTGCTTTATGTGAAAAAAAGGAACTCTGCTTTCTCTATTGCTGTGAACTTCACTGTCTCTGGAAGCTCATCTTGGGCCCTTTCCAGACATGGGGAAGGAGCCGCGCAAAAACAGGACTCACCGGATTTCCTAAGCGTTCGGGTGAGTCCATCGCGACGAGGAGCAGCGCGAGCTCGTCACTCCGCGCTGCTCCGGCGTCCAAAACGGCGGCTTTCAGAGAAGCTCACCAGCTGAAAGCCCGCCCTCAGAATATCTGCAGGCACACACTTGCACGCGCCTGCAAATCTGCTCCGGAACGTGATGACAAAGCGGCACGGAGTCACGCACTCTGTGCTTTTTAAAAACCTCTAAAAAGAGGTTTCTAAAAACCACACTGTGCAACCAGTATCGGTCACGCAGAACTGGACTGAGGTATGGAACTACAAAAAGTAGTCTGTCCCAGTCCACCCAACGGTGTAGGAGACCTCCGTCGGAGATCGCTCTGCACCATTTTAAAAGCCCGGTGCAGAAATGGCCTTGTTCTCCCTTTATTAGTCTTCTGCCTAATACCTTCCTGCTCTGGATGGCTCTTGGCATTATAAGTTTATATGTTTATGGGTCTATGGACTGTGAATATATTTCACTATTATGCTCACTTTTGAATTGTTTTTAACTCTCGTGGTTCTTGCTTGTTTGCTACTTTTTTAACTTGTATTTTATGACTCCTTTCTTAACCACTGTAGGCTGCATGTGGTAGGATGGAACACATGTGTGAGTGTATATTCATATGTATCTTAAAGAATACAGGATGGGCTACATTCCCAGCATCTGTAATTCTGCCTTCTAACACCTGTAGCAGCCTAATAGTGATTATGCAAGTAATTTAACCCCTAAAGGCTTATACAATTGCATTCCACAGTTATATCAGTTTCATATCACTTTGGCTCCATAGAAAGGAGTTCTAGCATCCATACTTTGATGAGGTACTTACAAGGTACTAAGGTATCATGGGAAGATAGGAATTAGGTATTATATCAATTAAATTTCATAGAGCTGGCAGGCACTTGAGTTACCTTGAGAAGTGGGGCTCAGGGGAATAGATTAGAGCTTATTAACAGACAGTTCTTAGCACCCTGCCAAACTACAAATCTCAGGATTCTGTAGAGTGTAGCCATGGTCATTAAAATGGTATGGAGTGTATGTAATAAAGTAGTGCAGATACACCATATATTTCCACCTAAGTACAAAATGGCTACCTTGGGGTTGCAGCCCGTCACAAAATAGCAGGGATAACACTAGAAACTTATACATCATAAATGGATGCTCATGAATATGCACAATAAGCCACCATCAAACTAAAGCTTATGTCTGTAGACTGCCCAGTTCAAAAAAAAAAAAAAAAAAAGGACATACCACCCGCAGCACAAGACCATGGCTACAAGGTATGAATCTTTCTGCATCTTCATGGGATGCCACCAAAACCACCATCAAATCACAGGATACAGAAATGACCTGTGATTTGACAGTGGCTTTGGGAGGATCCCTTGTTAAGAAGCAACAGCAAGATCCATCATCTTTAATTTGATGGTGGTTTGGGGAGGATCCTGTGCAAAACCCATTTTATTTTTATTTCTGCTAGCTACAACTTTTAGTCTGACACTGGTCTTAATTACATATATTCTTCTTCCTGTACTCCTATCTCCTCATTGGAAATGGGACCATTAGTGCAGGGCTCTGGGGACCAACTCAGCAGAATGAGTAGGAGGAGCATCAGTGCCACCGAGCTGGTTTACTACACTGTGCAGCAAGTTAAATAATATACAAATCTTCTCGCCTCACCACCACCACCCTGTAGCCAGAATATAAAACGAGCCTGGCCAACTTGTACATGCTCTCCAACATTCCACAAGAGAAAGCCAGGGCATGTGTGGCCAACAACATCAGAGTGTGGTCATGATGGCAAAAATCATTAATGAGGAAGAACACAGACGCTAAGAGAGGATGCAGCAGTTTGCTTCTATCTGAGTTTACTGGCAAAGGCAAGATTTCACATCCTCTTCCTCCCCCTCCCCAAGTTAACTGTATAGAGAATGCTTCTGCACTTTGAATTCAGTTTGCAGAAACTGAGGCATAATGAGGATGAAGAGGGAAAGTGGCAGGAAAGAGGAACTGGGAGATCTTAAAAGCAGCTGAGAAAGTCGGGGTGACAGAGGATTAATCAGGACTGTCCATGCAAAATTTAGATAGTTATGGGGTGTAATGGTGGTCCTGCAGCTATTTTGGGGTTGCAATTCCCTTCAGCTTTAGTCATAGAATCATAGAATCATAGAGTTGGAAGAGACCCCAGGGACCATCGAGTCCAACCCCCCGCTATGCAGGAACACCCATCAAAGCATTCCCAACAGATGGCCATCCAGCCTCTGCTTAAAAACCTCCAAAGAAGGAGACTCCACTACACTCCGAGGCAGCATATTCCACTGCCGGACAGCCCTGACCGTCAGGAATTTCTTCCTGAGGTTCAAGTGGAATCTCCTTTCCTGCAGCTTGAATACATTGCTTCTTGTCCTAGTCTCTGGAGCGGAAGAGAACAAGCCTGCTCCCTCCTCAACATGACATCCCCTCAAATATTTAAACATGGCTATCATGTGCCGTCTTAACCTTCTCTTCTGCAGACTAAACATACCCAGGTCTCTAAGGCGTTCTTCATAGGGCTTCATGGCTTCCAGACCCTTCACCATCTTGGTCGCCCTCCTCTGGACACATTCCAGCTTGTCGACATCCTTCTTGAATTGAGGTGCCCAGAACTGGATACAGTATTCCAAATGAGGACTATCCAGTGCAGAATAGAGTAGTACCATTACCTGCCTCTATCTAGACACCATACTCCTATTGATGCAACCAAGAATCGCGTTGGCTTTCTTGGCTGCCGCGTCACACTGCTGACTCATGTTCAGCTTGTGATCTACCAAGACTCCTATCCAGCGACACATCCCCCATCCTATACTTGTGACTTCCTTTTTTTCTGCTGCATTAGTCAGCACAGGTTATGGTGGGGAAAAATGTTGACACAGTTCAACATAATCTGCAGGGACACAAGTTACCCCCTAGTCTGAAGTTTCCCAGCTGAGCCTCTTATCCTCCAAATCCTTCACACATTTGCCTTTAATTCCATGGCATTATTGCTATCATCATCATCATCATCATCATCATCACTTTACCCGCCACTTTGTAAAAGGAGTGGATGTCAATTACTGGTCATTCTCATAGCACAAAAAACACCACTCCAATAAAGGCCATTTCCCCCCTTTCCTGTTATACTATTATTCCACTTTCAATATCCTGAGGAATTTTGGGGTTTGTAGTTTCCTGAGGCCAAAGAGTTCTCTGACCAGAATTCTAAGTGCCCCTCCCTAAACTGCAAACTCCAGGATTCTATAGGATGTTGAAAGTGGAATAATAGCACTATAACAACGTGGTGCGGAAATGGGCATAGACATCATAATATATCAATCAGTTATCCACTGGGCCTAGGATAGCAGCAGGGTGAGCAGAATTCTAATTCTTCTCTACATAGGCACTGATTGTTCTCAGTTTCAGAAACATCAGAATAAGATAAAAGCCCAGTACAAATATAATTATTAGTTATATTTTTAACCTGCCCTTCTTCCATTGAACTCAAGGCAGAAGACACAGCCCTCCTTCTCTACTCTTCACTCTCATCCTGATATACGTCAAGAGAGACTCTTCTCATGACAACTCTCAGAGGCAGATCAGGCTGGGAGACTTGCTTCCAAGTAAATGCCTTTATCATCAGAATCTAAGCAATACCACCTGAATGATCTCTTAAATCTAAGGCTTAATGGATCAGGCTAGATACTGTTCATACAGCAAATCATCACTTTAAAATGAGCTTTATGCACATGAATGAGTAAATTTCAGATATAAATGTCTAGAGTGTGATGCTGCTGGTGACATACCCTTGAACTGTCCCGGTTTGGCACGACCAGTCCTGATTAATCCACTGTTGTCCCACTTTTTTTCCCACTACTTTTAAAAAATCCTCCAATTTCTTTTCCCCCCAACTTCTTTCCTCCTTTCTCAAGAACTTATTTCAATTGCTGTAAACTGAGTTCAAAATGTAAAAGTAGTTTGTAGTCCATTAATTCAAGGGGGAGAGCAAGGGCAGAATCTTGCCCTTCCCAGTAGGCTAATGCAAAAGCAACCCACACAGCCTATCTGAGCTATTGCATCATTCCTCATTAATAAATTTTGCTGTCTTGACCACACTCATATGTGGCTCAGCCGTGTATGTCACAGTGTTCATCTGTGAAATGCTGGAAGGTAAGTGGTACCTGTGGGATCTTAAGGGGACCTTATACTTTGCCTACCACCACTGACTGCACTACTGTTCCAGAAGGACCCGCGTCTACTGTTTGGAGGCATGGAGAAGGACAGCTTATACTGGAGAGATTGGAGCCTCTAATCAGGATCAGAACCACAACTTGCAAATGTTACTGCATGAGATGGTGGCTCTCAGACAACATGGCCTCCCTTTTGGAGCCTTCATTCAAAAAAGCTGCATTTCTCAGTTCTGACCAGGACCATATGGTCTTAATCCAGACCTCCTCTAAGATTGCCATTTACTTTTAAAATGCTGTGTAACATGATTGACAAATGTGCATTACTACTAAACAAAACACAACTTTTTTTTACAGTGAATTTGCTCTGCCCCTCTCTTGCTCACACACAAAGAAACCCTTAGCTCAACAGGTGCTCTGCTTCTGAATTTTCCTTCCTTACTTAGACTCTTTCCCTGTCTTCTCATCTGTCTCAGTTTCCAACTACTGGCAGATTTTCTTAATTGTGACTTTTTAATATATTTTTACCTACAAGAAACATTTTCAATTACAATATTAACTTTAAACATTTCCTGCGGTTTGGACTAGACTAATTTAATGGAATGGATAATAACATCCTACATCCCAAATCCCTTTGAAGGGAAAAAAAAGATTTCAGTGCACAGTTAGGAACATGGTGCAGAACACAAGTTTCCCTTTTTTGTTTCTATAAGCATTTTCTTCTTTCTGTGCATGTGTGTTATGTTTCTCTCTCTCATTTTCACTCAGAGACAGAGAAGCCATTGAGATACTTGTGTTTTGACTTTAATGGTCTTTTTATTCTGCTGACACTCAGTTGCTTTTACCAGTGGTTTCTCCAAGGGCCAAACTAGATGGAAAATCAGTTATCAGTGGCCCATTCACACTACACAATTATAGCACTATGATTCTACTTTAACCACCAAGGCAAAACCTATGCAATCCTGGAGTGTGCAGTCTGAGGAGGCACTAGAACTCTCTGGCTGATAATTCCACAGTATATAGTTTAGTACTCTGTCGATGACCACCTTTGCCACAAGGTTTTTAACCATATAGATTGCCTAAACCTATCCACCAACAACTGGAGCACATACATGGTCTGCCTAAATGCCTTAAAGTCATTAGACCCTGTTTGATCTTGGAAGCTAAGCAGTGTCAGCCCTGGATAGTACTTGGATGGGAGACTACCAAAGAATACCAGGTGCTGTAGGCTATATTTCAGAAAAGGGAATGAAAAAAACCACTTCGGAATATTCCTTGCCTAAGAAAACCCTATGAAATTCATGAGATCCTCTTAACTCCACAGGCATCTTGGTGACACATATGAACACACACAGAGACAAGGTCTGTCCAGTCTTTCAGAAGAATGGACAGATGTTAGGAATAAGGACATTCACAATCTCAGTTTCTCCCTTCTTCCCACATTCAATGAACAGAGCTACTGATGCTTCTATCTTTATAAAATAATAGAATCATAGCATTAGAATGGAGTCACTGAGTCCAAACCTCTGCTCAGTGCAGAGCATCCCCAGCAGGTAGCTGCCCAGCCTCTTTCTGAAGATGGCCAAAGAAGTCTCTGAGAGTTCTCCCTACCACACTACAGTGGGCTTCTTCAATACAATTGAATAATCTGTTTTGGAGTACCTGCAACAAGCCTTCTTCAGTAATATAGAAGTAACAAAGACATGTCTGCCTAATATTATTTCTCAATACTGATATCATCTGGAAACCCATATATCAATATTTGGTTTCTTCTAAGAGCTGACAAGTTGCTTGTATCAGCAGCTGGAGGAAGTGGGGGATATTTCTGCAATTTGACATTTGCTGTTATCAGCGGAAACCCCAAGCAAAATTCCCATTTGACCTGTTTCTGGTCAGTACAATTTCCAACTTTATAGTGCTGATTTTTTAAAAAATGCACAATTTTGTACTAACAGTAGACTTTTCTAGGCTATTCCCTACTGTTTGAAACCAAAACTAATTTAGCTTTTAGCGGTCCACAGCACAGCTAGTCAAATCAATGTCAGAGGATATCAGGACAGAATGCTTGCTGTGCGCCTTAAACATAAGCGTAGCTAGCCCTGCCAAAAAAGAATTTGGCAAGAAAGAGGCAAAATCCCTTTCCCCACAGATACAATCAGAAAGGCAGACAGTAACGTAATCGGCTGTTTTCTTATCCAAGGGATCTATATTGTGGCTGTGTCTACACAAATCATTATTCCATTACAAATATTAGATGCCTGATTACCTGCATCATCTTCAACATTGTCCCCAGTTTAGTCCATGGGAAATGGAATGCAAATGAGGTCTACAATAAAAGACTGCAAGGGAAAGCAGCATTCATATTAGTTGGTCTCCCAGGAGACCTTTGAAGGTCCCAGCCCTTTCACACCCACCTCAGAGAGAAAAAAAAACCCTAAAAGTTATTTGCCCACAAACACCCTCTAAGGCAGTGGTTCTCAACGTGTGGGTCCCCAGATGTTTGTGGACTTCAGCTCCCAGAAGCCCTAGCCACTATGGTCAATGCTCAGGGCTTCTGGGAGCTGAAGTCCGAAACCATCTGGGGACCCACAGATTGAGAACCACTGCTCTAAGGCCATGATTCCCAACCTAGGGTATCCATACCCCAGGGTTACCATCCAGGACATTTAGGATACATGAAAAAATTGCATAATGGTAGGAAAAGGCACATAGTGTAAGCCAAGATAAAAGTCAAAAGTTGTGAAGTTAATTGAAAATTAGGATGAGTGTGTTTCCTTCATTACTCAGTCTCAACAAAATTCCTGTTTTTTTCATTTTGTTATTTTGGCAAATGGTGGGGAGTCTTGCCCTAAACAATGTGCTGCAAACATGCCACTACAGTCTGCATGCTTACAGGTGGCACACGCTTATAGCCTTAGTTTTCACCCTCCTTTGCTTCATGAACATCCACATGCTGTCACACCAGTAACCGTGTACATATAAGTGAATACCCCAGACAGTCCTATGAACAATATTTAACGCATGAGTTTTTCTAGGTCTTCTCTATGTGTCTGTGATATAAACTAGAATCTGGAATCTGTGATGCATTTACTTGAATTCACTCTATCTTTTGAGTTTTAAGTGTGAATATATATGTACTGTCTGTTCTCCATATTACTCCATTGCTTTTTAACCCCATTACTGGGCTATTTATTTATATTTACAACACATACATTTGAAATAATATCAACTATATGAATTATAAACATTTTGCTAATATGAAGGGTACAATTTATGGAAATAGGCTGCCAAGGAGTACAGATTCTAATTTGCATCTTATGCAATTTAGTCTAATTACAAAAATTACAATAATTTGCATTTTAATTAGCCAAAACAGGAACAATAATTGTTGCATTTCCCCACTGTTTCAACATGTGTATCATTTTTTCAATACTAGCAATTGAAATGGCAGAACCATGATGGAGTAACGCTTAAAGTAACGCTTAAAGGGAGATCTGCGTTCAGATAACTGCTTGGCTGTGGAATTTAGCATGTGTGATGCTGGACCATTGCTACCTTTCAGGAAACGTATTTCATAAAGTTTTCATAGGGACTAGTAAGGTGAGAGAAACCATACCGGTTCATGTTATCAAACCTAACTGATGCCACCCATACACTTGCGGTTTTACTGCCAACCTTTACTTTCTATCCCTCCCTCCAAAGCTGCCTAAGGGGCCCTTACCCACAACTGTTGCCCATCTCTGATTCACACCAAGCCAACAAATACTGTTTAAAATTTCACAATCCATTATTAGAAAAATCAGCAGTATTTCCTGCTGCAGTCAAAGAGCTAAGGCTACCGCACCCTTATTTTCCCAATATCTAACTCTAAGGAAGGACATAACACCACAGCCTGGGTCCTTCCTCACGAGACACTGTGAAGTGCAAATGTGGGCTGCCACCACAATGAATGCAGCGGTAGATAATGTTTGTAGAGGGAGAAAGAGCAAAATCGCTAGAAGGCTGGAGGTGATACCCTAAGCATTTGTCTAAAATCAAGCACTAAACACAAGGATGTGAATTTTAGAGAAGTTCAGAATGGGAGCCACAGTCATTTCAAAGTAGGGAAAAAAATGATGACAAGAAGCAATGCTTTAGATATTCACACACCAATGCACAGAGTTTGGGAAACAAACGAGACAACCTTGAAATCCTAGTGCAGAATGGTAAACATGACTCAATAGGTACAAAAGAGACTTGATGGGAGGACCCCCATGATTGGAATATAACAACTGAAGGGTATAACCTGTTCAAAAAGAATAGATGGAGAAGAAAAGGAGAAAAGGAGAGAGAGTAGCATTATATATTGAAGACAAACTCACTTGTACAGAAATCCACCCAAGTGACTTGACCAGTGCACATTTGGGTAAAAATAAAGAAAGGACGAAATAAAGGAAAAAACAAAAGCAACATTGTGGCAGGAGTTGACTACAGGCCACCAAACCAACGCAATGTGATGGATGAAGATTTTCTGAAAGAAATCTCAGAAATCTCCAAGAAGCAAGATCTGGTAGTTGTGGGGGTCTCTGCTATGGGGGACTTCAATTAACCTGATATCTGCTGGTACACTAGCAATGCTAGGGATAGGCTTGCCAACAAATTCTGATTTGCCTTGCAAATGACTTTCTCTTCCAAAAGGTGGAAGAAGGAACAAGGCGATCAGCAATCCTGGACCTGATCCTGACTAATAGAGAGGAGCTGGTCACTGAAATCAAAGCAGTTGGTACTTTAGTGGGGAATGACCATGCAATATGATATTCCATGATTGTGGCAGAGGGTACACTAACTACGGCTACATGGTAAACTCAAGAAAGAAGTGAAAAGCAAAAAGGAGCATGTATGAAGAATGGAAGGAAGGATGACTCACCACAGAAGAATATAAATGTTGTCATAAGTCAGAAACAACTTAAAGGTAAACAACAACAACAACAATGAATGGCAGGAAGGACAAATCACCAAGGAAGAAAACTAATATGTAGCCCAAGCTTGCAGGAGCAGTGTAAAGAAAGCTAAAGCTCAAAATGCACTGTGACTGGCTAGGCAAGCAAGGAGCAAAAAAAAAGTGTTGTTGTTTTTTCTCTCAAGCACGACAGCTATGAAAGAAATTGTGGGACCCACTGCTCATCAAGGATAGTAAAATACTAATCCTCCAGGATGTAATGAGAAGGCAGAATTCATCAAGACTTATTTTGCTTCAGTTTCTTCTTCACCCATTCCTCCCCCCCAAAAAAAAGAGGACTATGGGTTTCCAGGCATAAGCAAGAGTCTTGGTGCAGAAATTTGAAAATCAAGATTGATAAGAAATCTGAAATCACCTAGCTAAACGGAGTTCGCATCTGCCAGATGAACTGCATCACAGAATATTGAACTTGCCGATGTACATGCAGAACCATTTGCCATCATTTCTGAGAAATCTTGGAGAACGGGTAGAATGCCAGAATACTGGAGATGAACAGACATTGTCTATTCAAAAAAGGCAAAAAAGAAGACCCAGGAAACTTCGGGTCAGGCAGCCTGGCCTCAATACCAGGAGCTTAAAAAGCTAATGGGTTTCTAGGCTGCATCAACTGGAGCATAGTGTCCAGATCAAGGGAAGTATTCTGTATTACTCTCTTCTGGTTTGGTCAGACCTCATCTGGAATACTGTGTCAAGTTCTGGAACCACAATTTAAGAAGGATATTGACATGCTGGAATGCTCAGAGGGTGACCAGAATGGTACAGAACCTGGAAACAATGCCCTTTACGTTGGTGAACAACACAGTGGGAAAGGCAGAACTTGATCTACCTCAGGTGAGAAAATGCCTTGGCCAATGATATATGAGGACCCCTTCTGTTACTTCAGATAAGGTTCTTTCCTAAATCCCTATCAAATAAAGTCTATTTGTGTAAAGCCGAATAACAATATGAATAAATACTGTAAACACAATCTATAGACCTCTGCTCATTCTTTTTTCCTACTTAGATTGCACATAGTGTTTTCTTCTTTTTTCCCTAATTATGAATGTGGGCAAAACAACTGCAAGCAAACAACTGAATGACTGTATTCTCTCAGTTCTCTCTCTGTCTGTCTGTCTGTCTGTCTCTCTCTCTCACACACACACACACACCAAGAAAAAAAAAGTGAGATCAAAGAATCCCTGCAGTCTATTGAAATACAGTTGCTTCCAAATTGCATTGTGATGCTCCATGCTTGAAAGAATGGGTCACTGAAGTTTTCTTCTGGAGAAGCTACTGCTAATGAAAGGAACAATGAAAAGATTAGTGCTACCAACCGTGTAGAAGCAACACCCCTTTCAGTTTAATTGCAGCAAACAAAGCAAATAGGGAAGAAGGGCAACCAAGTGATAAAATATTACTGGGGAAAAAAGCGTAGGTGGAGGTACAGATGATAGCTATCCATAAGAGCCTGATCATAGCAAAGTGCTGAGCCCAAATGTACAATTACAGAAACTTGATCAGAATTGAAGATTACATTCCTGTGGTATGTTAATTGTGCCCCTCGTCTGAAGGTAATGAAAAACTATAGTGATTTTGCCTTGATTTCTATTGCATCACAAACTCCACATATACATACTCTACCTCCCAGCTTCCATGCCCCAGATTCTACTACATATGGGCCCCAATTCTTAAGTATTTTGTGGAAAGTCTGAAAGTAATACCTAGAGTCATGTGCTGGTTTTCTCAAGAAAACACACAGAGTTTTCCAACAATGTTTGATTAAGTTTATGAGGCATAGCATATAACGGTTGTTGAAGCTAACATTCTTCAATACACACTTGCTTATATAGTGATATACACTTTACACACACATAATTCCCATTGGTGGATTCTCGGGGTCTTCCCCTTTCCCAAACTCCCAGCAGTTCCCATGGGACCTTGTTTGTTCTGATACTTTGATTTTGCCAACCTCTCAAACTTTCTCAGGTTTCCTTATCAGCATCCAAGTTGTTTCCTCTATCTCAGTCCTTTGTGTACCCATCTAAACACTGACCAGACACCCTGTGATTGGGATGTCTCAACTTGCCCTCTTTGATCCCCCTCCAATAAGATGGGATACACTGACACTTTTCTTTAATATACAATACATTGTTACACAGGGTCCTAGCAAAGGTTCTATACCTTTACAAAGTACCCTAAAACCCGTGCATAGCAAATCACTTGTCCATTGCTATCACATATCAGTAAACAGAGCCATGCCTTCACAGCATGGCTGAACACACATTTACAATGATCATTCAGATTTTACCTGAGGTTTAACATATAACATCAGGTGTCCTGTAATACATGATGGTAAGCTAAGCCATTTGCTACACAAGGATGATAAGGCACTACAACAATGTTATATACCAGTATACAATATTGTGGGGCACAGCATAATCAACAGGCATACAATCAACTGAGATTCATTATCCTGGATGAATCACATTATTAATCATGGCATGGAGCACAGACAACATGGCACCTAGGCACATAAAGCTGAATGCACACAAGGTCTCATATAATTGCCCATTGTAGGCAACACTTTTAGACCTTTTCCTAAACACTCTGATTGTTGGGAGCAAAAGACATCAAGAGATGAGGGCTCACTGGTGCAACTTCAGTTGTGCTTCAGTGAACATGACAAGAGAGAGGGAAAAATCCTACTGAGCCAAAACACTGGTCCTTTTAGCCTCAGTCTGTCTGCTTTACAAGTCCCTCAAACCAAGAAATCAGAAAAGTCTCCCTAGTCTTGTTATCCAAGATCCTTGTAATGAAAGATGCAAGGAAGTACATCTACATGCAAAACATTCTGGCAACCACTGCACTACAGCCTTCTCTCCAATTATTTTCAAAAAAATTGCTAACACCCTCCCACTCAAAATAATAGTGGAGAATCTTTTTCAGCCAAAAGCCAAACTGAATGCAACCAAGGACATCAGGATCCATTCAGCAACAGCAGCAATGCTCTCCCGCAACACATGCAAACACACACAAACTATTTACATCTTGTAAAGCCTGGACATGCCCTCTCCTTTTCTTTCTTATCCCTTATCCAGCTGGAAGGTTTTTGTGTGAGCAACACTGGGAAGATAGTGAAGGTGGGCTGGAAACTTCTGTTGTCGGGTTACAGCAGTATGCATGCAGTAAACAATGCAAAAAAAAGCTTGAATTGGGCAAGAATGGGATTCTACAGCTAAACGTGTTTGCCTACAACAGGCAAGGCAATGAGCAACTGCTTCCAGAATCTCTCACCAAGTATGCATGAACAGCAAAAAAAAGAAAGAAAGAAAGAAAGAAAGAAAGAAAGAAAGAAAGAAAGAAAGAAAGAAAGAAAGGAAAAGGGGAAAATAGGTAAGCCCACCTTATCAGCTACCCTCAACAAGTTAAAAAAGCATAAACCTGTAAGCTTCTCCACCCAAAACAAAGTGGAGACTGATAAAAGAAAAAGAAAAATACCACTAGATGTATTTTAGAAAAAGTTTTCAGGTGGTTTCTCAAAAGTTCAAAATGTTTTTTTTTATTTTATATTGCACATGCATATTGTTAGCTCTGAATACAAAGTTTGCTGAATTGCTCTTTTTTATACACAGTGAAGGAATCCATTCATATTCTTTCCATGTTATTTGTGCTTCTGGCACCAAATTTCAGTTAGAGAAGTAATGCTCACAAATACATCTACAGGTCATTGTCACTGTATTTCTTCAAGTTATTTCTGACTTATGGCAACCCAAAAGTGAACTACCATGGAGTTTTCTGGTGCTAAGAGTATATGACATGTCAACCAGCTGGTTATCTGAGCAGGGAAGCGAACCTTCACCTCCAGGGTCATAGTCAAATGCTCAAAAACCACTACTCCACGCCGGCTCTCTAAGAAGTATACTTGTACTCAAAAAACTCAGCTGGAATGCTGTGGTGTTCTGTCACTTCTTGCAGAGTTACACAGCAGCAATGGGGCAGGATGGGGAGCAAGGGGCAAAGAAAGACATCATCATCATCATCAAGACACAATGATGCCCTGTCAACCAATAAGTTTACTTTTGAATGAAAGTATTAGTTTTATAATCACAAGAACAGATATCCATTGTGAGATTTCAAAAACATGTGATGTCATGAAAAATTCATTTAGAGGCACTTTAGAATCCATAAGTAGCCTCTCTCTCTCTCTCTCTATATATATATATATATATAGGCTACTTATGGATTATTTCATCATATTTTGGCCCAAATCTGCTTATTTTGAAATAGGGGACATATCATAGGTGGCTTCATCATAGAGTTTTCATGGTTAAAGACATTCAGAAGCAGTTTAGTGGTGTCTGTACTTTATAGATTGTAGCAAAGCCTTTGATCGTGTACATAATGAAAAACTATGGTAACTGTAAAAGAAATTGGTAGACTCCAACATTTGATTGCCGAGATGCATAACCTACACTCAGGACAAGAGGCCACTATGGAAAAAAGAGAATGGTTTCCAATTGGTCAGACAAGGTTTTATTTTATAATTTTCTCTGTTTAATTCATATACAGAATGTATTGTACAGAAAGATGGATTAAACTCAGAGGAATGTGGTGTAGAAATTGGAGAAGCGATATCAACAACTTCAGATAGGCGGATAACGCCATACTACTAGCAAATAAATAAATAAATAAATAAATAAATAAAACGGCAAAGAAATTCAAGGAACAAAGTGCAAAAGCAAGATTATGGTTGAACATTAAGGAAACAAAAATAATGACCACAGATGATTTACTTAACTTTAAAGTGGATGATGAAGTCACTGAAATAGTTAAACAATTTTCTATGCTTTGGCTCAGTCATAAATCAAAACGGAGACTATAGTCAAGATATCAGAAGAAGAATAGGACTTAGAAAGGCATCTATGAAAGAAACAGATAAGATCCTTAAGTGTGAAGATACATCACTAAATACCATAAATACCAAAGTTAGAATCATCCATGCCATGATAATTCCAATTTCTATGTAAGGCTGTAAAAGCTGGACAGAGAAGTAAGCTGACAGGGAAAGAATCAGCTCATTTGAAATACAGTTATCTCAGACTGACACAGACAAATGAATGGGTCAGAGAGCAAATCAAGCCTGAATTCTTCTCAGAAGCCAAAATGACTAAACCAAGGTTATTGTACTTTGGACATATCACAAGACTGTGCAACTGATTACAAAGAGTCATAATGCCTAATCAAATAGAAGGAAGTAGGAAAAGAAAAGGACTGCAAGACAGGTGGACAGACTTAATCAAGGAATCCAGCTCCCACAGTTTGTGTGACTTAATTAGAACTGTGTTAATAACAGGGTGTCTTGGAGATCTCTCATTTATAAGATCACCATAACTCAAAACCAACATGATGGAGAGTAACAAAACAATCACCAGAAGAGTTGGTGACTCAGTGTTAAACACCAATTATTTAGAACTTTTCAGTTCATGTTCCAGACTGGTTATGGACTCACCGATGACTGCAGGCTTCCATGTCAGTGGCATGCTGAATAATCCAAATTTCAGACTGAATCTCAAAGGAGCTATCCAAGGTTCTGAACACCGTGCTCAAGTTAGTTTTAATAGTACAGTAAAATGTCATCCCTTATTTAAAAAGCACAAAGTTTGCTTTCTGGTTTTTTTAAAATAGTTTCAAGATATGGTTGTTGAATCCTTGGATGCAGAATCCACAGATATGGAGGACCAACTGTATGTGAATGCACAGAATTTTGGAGGAGAAAAGAAAACAAGATAAGCTTGAAATCCTAGCGCAGGAAGTGTATCACTTGATAGGCCTAATAGAAACTTGACAGGATAATCACCATAATTGGAATATAACAACTGAGAGATAAAATCTGTTCAAATACAATAGATGGGGAAGAAAAGAGGTCTCCAGGATTGTAGACCAATACTCAAACTACCACCCCACACTGGCTCCCAGAGTGATCATATAATGCTAGTCATAATTTTGGGATAGGCCAAAGAAGAGTATAGTCAGACATAAACCTTGGATTTCAGGAAGCTGATTTTACTGAGATCAAGGAAATACTGGGCAGAATCCCATGGCCAAAGGTGTTAATGAAAAAAGACACCCAGCATGGGTGGAAATTCATGAAGAAGGAACTGCTAAAAGCACAATCACGAACAATTTCATGAAAGAAGAAAAATGGGTAACGTCTGAAAAAGTCAGTGTGGCTGCACAGTAAACTCGAGCAGAATGTGAAAAATAAAAATATGTGAAAAGAAAAAAAGAGCATGTATAAAGAGCCAGGGTGGTATAGTGGTTTGAGCACTGAACTACTGCTCTGGAGACCAGGGTTCAGTTCCCCACTCGGCCATGGAAACCCATCGGATGACCTTGGGCACATCACACTCTCTCAGCCCCAAAAATCCCTGTGATAGGGCTGCCTTAGGATCACCATCAGTTGATAATGACTTGAAGGTACACAACAACAACAATAGCAACAACAAAGAATGGAAAGAAGGACAAATCACCAAAGAAGAATACAGATATGAAGCCCAAGCTTGCAGGAACAGTGTAAAGAAAGCCAGACCTCAAAATGTACTGAGACTAACCAGGCAAGCAAGGAGCCACAGAAAGAGTTTGTTTGGTTTTTCAAAGATATGTTCAAAGCAAGATGGTGACAAAGGAAATGGTGGGATCTCTGCTGAGCTAGGATGGTAAAATACTAATCCTAACAGCTCATAATGAGAAGGCAGAACTGCTCAATACCTTCATTGACCTTCAGATTTATGACCTTCTGATTTTCTCTCTCTCCAAAAAGTGGACTGAGGGTTTCCATGCATCAGCAAAGGCCTTTTTAACAAATCCAGGTTGCAAATCCATTAATAAAAAGTTAGTTAGCAATCACCTAGTTAATTCAAATAAGTTCAGATTGGTAGTCTGAAGTGAAGCGCATTCCAGAGTACTGAAAGAACTTGGTTGACATACTCGCAGAACCACTTACCATCATTTCTGAGAAATCTTGGACAATGGGTGAGGTGACAGAAGACTGGAAACAAAGAAAAAGAAAAAGAAAAAGAAATCCAGGAAACTACAGGCCAATCAGCCTGGCCGCAATACCAGGAAAATATTAGAACAGATTATATAGGAGTCTGTTTGCAAGTATCTTGATGACAATGCAGTGATTAGTAGAAGCTAAGATGGGTTTCTCAAGAAAAAATCCTGCCAAATTGAACTTTTTTATCAGGACACTTGTTTAGTACCTGATAGGAATTCTAGGGATCTCATTTATCTGGATTTCAGCAAGACATTTGATAAGATTTCCCATGATATCTTGACGAGTAAACTGACTAAATATGGAATAAATGGAAACACCAACAGATGAATCCAAAGATGGTTGGAAAATTCTGCTCAGAGAATTGTCATCAGTGGCTGTGTTTCAAACTGGAAGGAGGTCTAGGTTCTGTTCTGGGGTCAATGCACTTCAGTATCTTTATCATCAAATCTGTAGATAATACAAAACTATGAGGGGTTACTAACACATTGAAAGTTAGGAACAGAATTCAAAAAAACCATTCAAAAGAACCATGAAAACCGGGCTGAACTCAACATAAAAATCAGCAAAGACAAATGCAAACTGTGCCAGCATGTTTGGGAAAGAAAACAGTTGTGGGGATATGTACTATGGGAACAATTTCAAACAGTCTCACAAAACCTCTGAATGAAATTGCCATAGATAGGATCAGAACACATTTACAATAGGTAACCCTGGTTGGAAGATCCCACATTGCCCAATGATATCTCACTGATTCCTAGATTCTTCTACAGAACCCAACTAAGATGAGCATGTGAAATGCAGGAAAGGGCTCCTGTCCCTTTAACAGTTGCTCGGAAGAGAGAATTGCAGAAGGATTTACCTGTCACATAGGCAACATTCATTGAAATACCGTCTTCTGCACATCCACTAAAGGGAAGCTTGTTCTGCACTTTACCTGGCAACTCTAATCCAAATCACTGATGGTCCAAACATCTAGCCAGTTATACCTGGTAGACTATGAAACTGAGACACAATAAGAATACTCATCAGGAAATGGCTGAAATAAAGGGGGAAGCAGCTCTACCCTTTCTTTGATGTCTATAACTTAGGACCATTCTCCCACTGTCTAGTTTCTCCCAACCCCATGTTCCATCCCTTTGGAGGGACTCTTACTAGTATACAGCCCTAATGGCAGTAGCTTTCTGCATTTCCAGTTTATTATCTAGAGAAAGTACCCTTCTGCCTTTCTCAAGCACAATTTGCTTAATTTTCTTCTCAAACAAAGCAACAAGTAATTTTAGTAATCTTCTTCTTGCTGTGAGAAAGTCTTAGAAAGCCACACAGCTTTCAAAGCCTATTTGCAATCTGGAACTTATTCTGTGCAAAATTTGCCCATGGTTATTTTGCACATAAAACAGCATTCTCTATACAAGAAATGATACTGATTTGAACAAAAGTCAGTATTATTTTTGTGCAGAAATGTGGCTTTCTGTGTAGGAAATGCTATTTTTCGTGCAAATCTGCCATATGAGAAGTTCACACAGAGTAAGGGCATTTCTGCCCTACACTGTTATAGTGCTGTTTCTCCACTTTCAACATCCTATGGAATCCTGGGCTTTGCAGTTCAGGGAGGGGCATTTAGAATACTCATCCAGAAAGCTCTTTGGCCTCAATAAACTACAAACCTCAGAATTCCACAGGATGTTGAAAGTGGAATAATAACACTATAACGGTATAGGGCAGAAAGCATGAACATTTTCGTTAGTCCAAGATTCTTCACACCAGGATTTCCTGGCACTCAAAAAACACACATTTTCTGGCCATTTTTAAAAATACTTTTTAATATTCTTTCTATCCCTAGTAAGTAATACCTGGTAGAGTGTGAAACTGAAGTTTAATAAAAAAAATAGTGATCAGGGAATGGCTAAAGGAGAGGGAAAGGTGGCAGTTCCACCCCTTCTTTGATCTTCACCTGACATTGGGCCATTCCTCTTCCTGTCCAGCTTCTCTCAGCTCCACATCCCATGCTTGGTTTGGAGACTTCTGTTAGTGTACAGTCCTGACATCTACAGGAAGTACCCTTCTGCATTCCTCAGGGACAATGTTCTTGTTAAGATGACCATTCTCCCACCACACTAACTTTACAAGTCCCACCTTTTCCATTGTTACATACAGCAGAATGCTCTTCACCAACAATTGTACACTGCACCCCTTTATCTTGTTAATCAAGATTATAAATAAATAAATATTATCCAACAACACTAACATAACAAAATCATTGACATGACTATTCAACCAACAAACAATTATACAAAGTCATCATTTTTTAAAGAATAAAAGATATTAATGCCTGGGTAAAAAGGATACCAAAAGAAATCAAGACCAGCACCAACCATACCCCACTAGAGAGGGCATCCTAAAGTTAAGGGGTCACCAGAGAGAGGATTACTTCTTTTATAAGTGCATAAGCTTAAAACTCAAGGTAGAAATAATGAGTCTGATCCACACCAAGGTATGTGCAACCAGGTTCCAGTGAAAGCAGTAGGATTTTACAGAAATTTCAGTGGGATCCAAGGATAGCTAACATAGAATGGATTCATCCTTGTGTCTTTTTTCATAAAGGCACAAAAAATATCTCTTCTCAAAATGTCATCCACAGTTTAACCAAAACATTATTCAGCTGCCAACTGGTATGAAATATCAGGTGGGGAACTGTATCTAAGGCTTTGTGTTAATGTACATAGATGTGCTATGGACAGGATGTATACTAACTCACAAGAGATTTAACTTCCCTGAAAAAAATAATAATAATAAAACTTACAGTAACAATATTGTAACAAGAAATCCACCCCTATAAGGTAAATAAAGTAGAGTGATCTAGCAGATACAGGGACCAGGATGTACTTGTGCCTGAAAATACAAATACCGAAACCACTAAAAGTAGTCGGGAGTTTTGGAAATAATGAAAGGAATAAGGCTAGAATAATGACTACCTGGTGAGTACGAAGCACCAAGTTTAAGAAACAGCAGTCCAATAGTGAAGCACCTTCCTTAACCACTGTCTAACCTCTTCTGGACCACATACTCAACTTGTCTGGTCTCATCTTATTCCATCCATAAAGCGTAGAAGCTTCTTCAATTCCCTGGTGGAATTCATACAATCTTCCATATGTTGTTGGACCGCATCTCTCAATGCTCCTTACCATTGGTTATGCTAGTTAGGGCTGATGGGACTTGTAGTATCTCATCACCTGGAGGACTAAGAGGATTCTCACTGATGTTATAAATCAAACCTCAGAGTTTCACTATTGATTCCACACATGTACGGGCGTATGCTAACGCAGAAAGAGAGCTGTACTGAAGATAACACAGCAATGCTAAATCCAGCTGGAGTGCATAATAAAAATGTAGACTGTGATGCCTGGCATCACAAAGCAATCTCTGCGAATAACAGCTGAGATTGGAGATGCAAATCTGTTTCGCATAAGCAAATATGTGGTAAGGGCAAAAGTAAGAATAAAGAATATGCATATATTATGCATACCTATATAGCAGGAATGGGGAACGTATGGCCATCCAGATGTTGTTGGCTAGCAACTCACATCAGCCCTAGCCAAAGTAGCCTAGGGTGAGGGACAAGTTGCAGTCCAACACATTTCCTTTCCCTGATACTGACATACAGGCAGAATTTGGAACCTTTCCAGCCAATTACACACTGCTCCCTGCATACACTGTGCATACTTGCTGCACAAAAGAAATTCCCACGGATTAACATCTGCTCTCAACATACTTTCATCAAGCCTGCCTCTTTGAAACCCAATTGAAAATAGCTACTGGTTTAGAATGGAACAAAATCATCTGTAACCAAAGCTCTCTTACTGGATATAATTGCATGAGTCAGCCAGGCAATGAGGGAAGCAGAATATAAGACCCTGATAAGTATGTAAAAATTGTCTGCTGAATGTTGACTACAGATTTCAGGTTTTATACAGATATGGATAACATAACTGGCTTATAAACAAGAGTTTACACAACACCTTTGCAAAGTCTTAATAAAGGCATGCAGCATGCGTACTCCTAAGCTGAACCAAAAGGCTGGGTTGTACTTAAGGAAACAATACACACTTACCAAGCCTGTGCACGTAGATATGGCAACTGAAGAAGAGCTATAGTTCCTTATAAACCCCTGATAGAAACAATGTTCAACTTCATGTTCCTGAGAATCCATGATGCCATCTTTCCCAAGCACCTGGACTGTCAAATTGTTGCTAAAAAAGGCAGACAGCTTGAGCTCCAAGTGCAGTTCCTGTCCAAATGCTGAAAATCTGTAGTGCAAGGAAGTCCTTGAGCTTGGGGCCGCTCTCTTTTCCGAGTGCTGTGCAAAACATTGTGTGAGATGTAGGATCCACTGGAGTCCACCTCGACAGGGGTGACAAAGATGTAATCTGGAAGAAGAAAGGGTTGGGTTAGCCACACCGTCATCCAAGGGCTCCATTTGTTTGCTTGCTTAAAAGATAACCCTCTGCGAGGCATGTCTTTTTTTAAAAAAAATCAGGTTTTCAGTAGGACAGGGCCATTATCACCATTTGTGGAACGGTACTTGGAACCTATAGTCTGGGTTAGTACAGCCATGCAGGCATAAATATTTCTGAAGCAATTTCAGCTGGCCCCGTAAATCACAAGGATTATAAAACGGGGCTTGTTTCCTCTCTGTCTTTTGATCATTCCCGCCAGGAGAGATGGAGTGGCATAGCTGTGAATTTTCCCACAGTCATTTTGGTGAAGACATCTGTCATCACTGGGACGTCTGTTCTTCTTCTCTTGTCCTTTCCATTAATTGACGACAAATGGGAAAGGTAGGGGGATTTTTTTAAAAAAAAGGGGGGAGGTTGTATGTTTTTATTTGTTTTCCCTTTCCCCCTGCTTCTCAAAAACCAAAGGAAAGAATACTGCAGCTGCAGGAGGAAGAATTGCACAATTTGTTCAACTGGATTAAAAGATTAAATTATTAGAGTCTCAAAGGATTCAGGCTTTATTCTGCCCCCCCCCCCGCAACATCCCTGGATCTCACCCCATACTAGCTTAGCTAGGCTGAGTTCAAGCTGTAACTAACCTCTTGTTGAGAAAGATAACCTCAGACTTCTCTTATTTAACTCTGCTTAACACTGTAATTTTGCAGTCTAAACAATGTGATTGTATGTTGATCAAACAAGCCAACAACTGCAATGAAGAGATACGAGTAAACAGACCAAAACAAAAAACAAAAAACCTTGCACAACAGAATTCCTAATGTAACCTCTGTTAGTGCTGGTCTTAACACAGCCTGGATACAAACACAGCCGGGATACAAATTTGATAGGATGTGCCTGAAACGCTTGCAACATTTATGACCTCTGTCAAATAAAATGCTATCTAAAAATCTGGGGCGCTCGCCAGAGAAGGGCTTTCTCTCAGTCCTACCCACCATCACAGGCTCACTTTGGTGAGGACATGGGAGAGAGTCTTCTCAATGGGTGCTCCCACTCCCACCCTGTTCTCTTTTTGCCAGCAGGCAAGGACTTTTCTGCAGGCTTTTAATATACAGTTGCTGGCAGAGAGGCTTCTTACTGAGGTATGTGCTCTGTATCTATATCTATACACAAACACACACACACACATTAAAAAACCTTTTGTATGCTTTTTAAAATAATTTCACGCTATTTTAACATAATGGTTTTAACTGTTTTTAAAATTCTATGGTCAGGTTTTATTGATTCCTTCTGTGAGCTGCCTCAGATCTCTCTCCAGGAGAAAAGTGGTATATAAATTAAATAAATATAGAAATAAGTACTTCTACAGCCTATTCACATTATACAATTCTAGTGCTATGATTCCACTTTAACTATCACGGTTCTGTCCTACAGAATCCTGGGGTTTGCAGTTTAGGGAAGGGTATTTAACATTCCCATCCAGAGAGTTCTAGTGCCTCCTCAAACTACAAACTCGAGGAACCCATGAGATGCAGTGAGGCAGCTAAAGTAGAATCACAGTGCTAACATTGTCTAACGTGAATGGGCAGCTACCAACATAGGAAGCTGCCTTACATCAAGTCAGACCATTGTTCCATTTAGCCTCGTACTGGCAGTTCTGACTGGCAATGGCTTTCCAGAATTTCACTCAAAATTCTTTCCTACCAAGACCCCTCACATCCCAGGTAACAGAAGCAAGTCCATCCCTGCTTAGCTTCTAAAATCAGGTGAATTCAGGCATATTCAGAGTTTCAGAGACTTCATGCTTTTCAATATCGATTGCTGGAAAGCATCGATGGTGAGAGGATTACAGCCTTCATGACTAGCTGGGTGATATCCCAGGAGTAATCGGCTGGCTGCTGTTGGAAACAGGATGCTGGGATGAGGTTTTGGCCTGATCCAGCAGGGCTCTTAGGTATGCTGCCATGAACTTCTAATATTCTTATTCATATAAGCACCTGCTTACTTCATACACACACATACACACACCCCAACCTATTCACTTGCCTGGGATCATTACCTTAACATGCCATAGGACCAGTATGCATTGTAGATGGATTCAAACAGGAGCAGATACCCACAGGACCCAGTTTACTAAGCAGAGGTTTTGCAGATAGTTCACTTAAATGAATGAGGCTTCAGGACATGCACAGATACAATGAAGACATAGCCATAGATCTCAACACACTCACTGCACTGAAATACTCTCTACAGATCTTTAAACAGAGGTTGGATGACCATCTCTTAGAAGTGCTTTGATGGTGTGCCTGCATGGCAGGAATTGACTGAGATGACACTTGTGGTTCCTTCCACTCATATATTCCTATGATTCTATGAAACCATGCAGAACTAGACTATAAATGTACTACTTTTAACCATTCAGTACAGCTTTATTTTTTTTGTCCCTGTTAGTTGAGACAAAAACATGTTCCATGTACATGAATACCACAAGTTAACAAAGCCTCCAACAAAGAAGTTTCTTTTTACAAAATCCTCCTTTCTTCCTTGTCCTCTATCTAGCTGGAAGATTTTTAGCAGCAACAGCGCTCACAGGATAGCAAAGGAAAGACACAGACATTAGGTGTCAGGTTGCAGCAGTGTGTCTGCAGTAAACAATCCAATAAAGCTTGAACTGGGAAAGATCAGAATTCTACTCTTATCTAATCCTACCGTCGCTGTGCGTGCCTGCCCACAACAGGCAACATGAACAGCAGCTGCCTCCAGAAACCCTTACTGAGCATGTGTGAACAGCAAAACAGAGAAAAACAGAACATTATTCCACTTATTGTTCCACTTTCTACATCCTGAGGAAGTCTGGGGTTTGTAGTTTACTGAGGCCCAAGAGCTATCTGGCTGTGAATTGTAAAGGCCCCTCCCTAAACTGCAAACCCCAGGATTCCATAGGACGTTGAAAGTGGAATAACAGCACTATAACAGTATAGTACAGAAAGGCCCTAAGTTTGCCCCATCAGGTACTCTGAACTTCTTTTAAAAAGCACAGATCTGTAAGTTTGTCCACCAAAATGGAATTCATAAGAAAAGTGAAACCTGGTGAAGGAAATAGTCATCCCTGGATACATTTTGGAAGAGGCCTTCAAGTGGTCTCCCGAAGATTCAAAATGTTTTTGTTTGCCTATGCAAGGTTTACTCGACCTGGTTGTTCCATTTCACATATGTGTACTGTTAGTTTTGGACTAAAAAGAGTTCTGAAACATATTGAGCTACTGTTCCTTTTTGTGGTGTAGGAGCCCATCCCTGTTTTTTCCACGTCATTTCTGATCTGGTACCAAATTTTCTGTTAAAAAGATAATGCCCAGGAACACAATTGCTCTAACTGAGGTACACCTGTAGGGTTGTTTTGTTTTGTTTTTTTTGGGGGGGCACACTGTGATGCAGCAGTATTCCATAATAAGAAGGAAGGTCCCATCTGAGAGGAAAATCAAAATTTGTTCCTGTGATAGGCACTTGGAAATGTCATTGGAGTTAAGACATACAAAAAGTCTATGGCCATTTCCACACTACACTGTTATAGTGCTATTATTCCACTTTCAACATCCTATGGAATCCTGGGGTTTGCAGTTTAGGGAGAATCATTTAGAATTCTCAGACACAGAGCTCTTTGGCCTCAGTAAACTACAAAGCCCAGACTTCCACAAGATGTTGAATTATAACAGTGTAGTGCAGAAATGCCCTATAACTGTACCCTAACCAAAAACTCTAACTTTCACCCCAATCTCCAATATACTGAAATTCTCCCTGAGGTCAAAGCAAGTTTTTTAAAACTCCTCAATGCAGGTTAAGATGGATGACAGAGACCAAAAGAAAATGAATTATCCTTTCCATATTGCAGTTATCACTGTCTTCTCACCTTAAATAGCTTTAGTTGCATATTTGATTGTAAAAGTAAGCAGCGATTGCTTGCTTGCTTTTTTTTTTCTGCAGACAGTGGAAATGACATATCAAGGGCTTTTCACTTTCCTCCGGAGGTGCTAATCAGTGGCAGAAGTTCAGGATGCTAAGTAGGCCGGTAGCCAAAAATGCAAGCAGCTGCAAGAGGGAGGAATTCCCCAGGGAGCAGACACACAGCACACCAGGATTTGCCTTTCCCTCTCCCTGTGTGCACAGTCCTTGTTAACACTCCTAGCGAGCACATCGTGCTTCAGCCTTCCTGAGCTACAAAACATTCACAGCTGTACATTCTGCAGCATGAATGCGGGCATATACCGAAGCAAAACAAATTTAAAGTGGTTCAAAATGCTTCTTTGTCATCATACGCACGTGAGTGCCTAAAAACAGAGAATGCATGTAACGGCTGGAAACATTCACTTGTAATCCTGAATGGGAAATGTGCTTTAAAATAAATTATTGTCTCTCATTTTCAATTCTCTCTGAAATCTAGGTCTCATCACCTGCCTGTTCATATGCTTTCCTGGGTTGCTACCTTTCTTTCCTTCTCTTCCCTCCCTTCCTTCTTAGACAGAGCACTGGAAGTGGTTTTAAAGCACAATTTCTTACCGATATGTTTCCATGTTCTGTTTCAGTTGTGATGCTGGTTATACTACTTAAAAATCTCATTAAACCTCCTCATTACCTCCTTCCCATCCTTCTCCTATGGAATTCTTTTCACACTGCAAAGATATTAATTATCAAGGTATTGATCTGTAGCTGTTGCCATCTCTATTTCATTTATACAAACGTGAGTCCTAGAGATATAGAAGGAAAGGGTTCTGAAGTGGTCTTATTCCCTATTCTCAGTCAGCTTGGATCTTCAGTATTGGAACCATACTTCCAAGTGAATGGGTTTTATAATCATAGTGTAAATCTGTTATCACCACATCAAGATTCCTGGAAGAGTTTCACAGTTATTAAGACGAGTAGTTCTTTCATAGTACTGCAATTATGGCATTATAATCTACTTTAACTGCCATGATAAGATCTTCTAGAATCCTGGAGTCTGCAGTTTAGAAAGAGACACTTAACAATTTGGGACAGTGGGGTGTAGTGGTTTGAATTAATATCCTAATCCCATGGCTTCCTGTTTGCTTTGCAATGAAAGTTGGACCTGTCATTACTAATAAAATATCTAGATGCTTCTCGTGTATTGCTTGACCAGAATATGTCCCCTCCCCATAACTATCAAGCATCGCTTAGGTCTGTTTCTCCAAGCTAACTGCAGTGGCTCAGGATATTGTTTTGGAAAAATGAGCATTGGCTTGAAGCATTATCTTTGCCAGATACCTAGAACTATAGTTACCTATGTACCCCCAAATTTATGTGGAATTGGGGAACAAGACTGTGTCTGCCCCTTTCTCTGGAGTGCTCCACTTCAAATGAAACTGTGGTTCACCACCACTCCCAAAAAAATTTTGGACCATTGTACTTCAGAGACAGCCAGCATGGTGGAATGGTTTGAACATTGGACTGTGGCCCTGGAGACCAGTGGTCAGCCATGGAAGCTCAGTGGGTAACCATGGGCACATCACACCTCTCAGGCCCAGAAAACCCCAACAGGTTCGCCTTAGGGTCATCATAAATCAGAAACAATTTCAAGGCACGCAACAACCACTTAACAATTCTTAACTAGAGAGCTCACCAACATGCAAACCTTGGGAGTCCATAGGAGGCAGCCATGCTGGTTACAGTGGAATCATAGCATTATAACTTTGCAGTGTGAAAAGGCCCAAAACAACCACCTTGCCCAAGTAGAGGGCAGGTCCAGCCAGCCCAGCATCTCTGTCTACAATAGCAGTCTGCTAGTCCCATGGGAGAAGCATCAGATGGCAATGCCTAATATAACATGCTCAATCTGAATGGCATGTTACAAGTCAGAGAGAAGCCCCAAAGACCTTACAATAGAGAAAAGGAATCAAGGCATAGAGAAACAGGTGAGTCCAAGTGCTCCAAGCACTTTGGCTGAATGGTTGCCAACTCTGCTGCGCTCCCAGGGAACCTCCAAACACAAATCCCACCACGGGGTTTATTTTGGGGAGCAGAGATCACCCCCCCCCATCAGAGGCCAGCACTTCCTTTCTATCGATTGGAGAGAGGACCAAACCAAGAAAAGAGACGGATACAAACCGTGGCTGAAGCCGCCGACGCCGTTGCCGCTGTCACCGCTGAGCGCCGCCGCCGCCAAAGACGCGCAACAGAAGCAGCACAGCTGCAGACTCTGCAGGAAAAAAAGAAAGAAAAGGAGAAGAAAAAAGAAACATGTGGGTCGGCGTGGGGGGGGAGCCTGGGGCAGGATCGGATCTCCAGGGGCCTGGGAAAGAAGACAAGCGGGGGCGGGGGGGGCGGTGTCCGAGAGGGGCATTTTTTTAGGGGGGGTCTTACCTTGGCAACGCTGCCCAGCCAGAGGATGGCGAGCATGGGGGTGCCGCTGCCCACCGCGGCGGGCAGAGTCCAGAGGAGAAAGAGGAGGCGATCCATGGAGTCCTTTCTCCCGGGACATCTGGGTTGGGGTGGAGGCTTTACCTGCCGCCGCTGCCGCCGCCGCCTCCTCCTCCTCCTCCTCCACCGCCGCCACCACCACAACCCGCGGCGGCGGCGGCGGCGGCGGCGGCCACGTGCAGCGGGAGCCCCAAGCTCCGCCACATGTTTACAGGGCTCCGGCGAAGCGGGCTTGGCACGCCGCGGCTGCACCGCCCACCGCGGGCGGCGGGGCAAGGCGGCCCATCCGGGGCGAGGGGCAGCGAGGCACGGAGAGGGGGACGGAGGCGCCGCCCGGGCTCCCCGAGATCGCGGCAGGGGACGCCGCCAGCGCGCGGCTCTGCAGAAACGCGCGGCCACCCGGAGCGCAGCAGCCGCAGCAGCAGCCGGGCGCCCCTCTGGGAGGAGGCGAAGCCGGCGCGGGAGGGATCGGGGGGACGGCCCCGCGCGTGCACGAGGGGTGGGGTGGGGGCGCGGTGGTGGAGGGGCGGAGAGGACCAATCAGGAAAATGCAGGTGGGGGGAGAGAGCGATGGGGAGAGAAAAGGGCCCTCCCTAAACTGCAAAGCCCTTAGGAGGTTGGAAGTGGAATCATAGCGCTGGAAGAGGCTAGTGCGGAAATGGCCACGGGGAGATGCCCGCACTCAGGTCCCCTTGTGGCTTCGGGCGCTTTGGGAGATGCGCGTCCTGGGGGCTGAAGGAGGGTTGCTTTGACAGGTTCATCTTGTG
Organism: Iguana delicatissima; assembly: GCA_948472985.1. Taxonomy (NCBI): domain Eukaryota; kingdom Metazoa; phylum Chordata; class Lepidosauria; order Squamata; family Iguanidae; genus Iguana; species Iguana delicatissima. The sequence continues at coordinate 1,425,521 of CAOKZL010000069.1, read as the reverse complement.
CCAGGGAGAGAGATGAAAGGATCCTTCCCGGATCTGCCTGGTTTGATCATGCCCCAGAACACCAGCAAGAACAGCTGCTGCCACCATCCATTGGCGGTGATGGTGATTGATGGTGATAGTGATGGTGAGGATGATGAGAGCCAGCATTGTGTACAGTCGTCCCTCCACATTCCCTAGGGTTAGGGGCACAGGATCCCTGCGGAAGTGGAAAAACCGTGAATAACTCTAGGCCCTCCCAAACCATATTTCACACACTAAAGAGTATGATCACCCTATTCAAACCACCATGGATTCCTTTGAGGCCTCAGGGTTCCTTCCCAAAGCAGAAGTGAGTGGCTGGTGGGGCTTACTGCCACCCCCGCTGCTGCCCCCCGCAACATTTTTAATAGAGATTTACAAGCTTCTTTCTCAGTTTCTCAGTCTCACAAGGCTTGCAGTCCCTATTTAAAAATGGCATAGGGAGGCAGCAGAGGTGACAGCAAATAATCTGTGAATAATCAAATCCACTAAAGTGAAACCTGCAACTGTGGAGGGCTGACTGTATTTGGTCATGGAAATCCACTGAGTGACCTTGGGGAAGCCTTAGAGCCTTTCCGCACTACATAACTATTGCACTTCATAACTACATCATTATTGTATTACATAACGATTGTACTATTGCACTGTGACGCCACCGTAACGACCATAGCTGCCTCCTATAGAAGCCTAGGTTTTGTAATTTTGGGAGGTACAGGGGTTCTCTGGCTGAGAATTCTAAATATCCCTCTCTAAACTACAATGCCCATGGGTCCATAGAACAGAACCACAGCAGTTAAAGTAGAATGACAGTGCAATAGTTATGTTGTGCATAACTAGGGCCATACTCTCTCAGCCTTGGAAGAAGGCAATGGTAAACCTCTCTGAACAAATCTTGCCAAGAAAACTTTGTCAAGGGTTTGATTTTTGTTGTTGTTTGTGCCTCCAAGCCATTTCTGACTTATGGTGACCTTAAGGTGAACCTATCATGGGGTTTTCTGGGGGTCTGAGAGTATATGATACACCCAAGGTCATCCAATGCATTTCCATGGCCAAGCAGAAAATCGAATCCTGGTCTGTAGGGTCTTAGTCCAGTGCTCAAACCACACTGTGCTTGCTCTCCTGAGGGTCCTCATAAGTCAGAAACAACTTGAAGGCACACAACAGCAATAATAATTGAAATTCTACATCTCAGTCAGTAATACATAACTTTATGCACCTGCAAGTAAGCAGGTGCACAACCCATGACATAAGTCATACTCAACGTGGCGGTCCTTGGACCTGTGCCATTCTTCAACCTATTGGCTACTAGCCCCTGGCAAGTTTCCAGGAAAATACAATTGTTCCTAGCTAGCTCTTTGGGGAAAAAATACCAGTCCTCCTACATCAGATAGCTTGAGAGGCACTGTACTACATCACACTGGCTCTACCTGGCTATATTAACAATAACAGGTACACAACAACAACATACATTCTCTTAAGCACCTTTGTTCAGAAGTAAGCTCCAAACTCTTTGTGGGGCTGCTCTCAGGTAAGTGTCCACAGAAAGATGGTGCAGAGTGTACAGTAGAAGATGAAATGTTGCCTGCTTGTCTTGGGCAGTTTTCCATTTGCTTCTTGGATGAGCAGATAATAAAGCCAAAAGCTTTTTATTTATGTAGACAATAGTCCTAGGGAGATGTCTGTTCTTTTTCTGAAAGCTTCAAACAGCAAATGCTATTCTCCCACAAACTATCCTGCACCTAAGTTTCTGAAACGTGACAGGAAAACTATTCCAGCAGATTTTATTGGGTTCTGCTAAGAGATAAAGTCTTCAACAATTGTCCAAACAACAACAGCAACAGTACTTTCCACAAATATTCCTAAACCCATTTGTCTGCAAAATGCCAAGTGTAACCTGCTCATAAGGGTTTACTGTGCCCGTAAACTGCACTTGGTATCTGGAAACAGAAGTATATTTTAAACAGTATTCTCCAACTTGGAACTTAACAAATGGTCGACATGGTTAGATCCTGTATTTATGAATCTGACCTGCAATCATGTATGCATACCTGGTGATTCAGCATAACATATATCTGCCGAAGTACTCCAACTCATGGAAGGTTATGCTATAACACATTTTTTAGCATTTCAGTTGCTGCAGTTCTATTGACTGTCTTTCTCTCCACAGTTTCTTTTTTTGTCACATCATTTGTTGTGCTCTCCAACATATTGTGAGCTCTTAAGAGCATTGCCCTCGGGACCTATAAAGTTAAACCCACATAAAGCAACCAAAAAATCATATAAAAATTCAGTTTCATTAACAAAAAGGGGAAAGTGTCACCACCCCACAAACACATCTGCATCATCAGAAATCACAAGACCAAGGGCCTTTCTGCACTACATTGTTGTAGTGCTACTATTCCACTTTCAACATCCTGTGGAATTCAGGGGGTTGTAGTTTACTGAGGCCAAATAGCTCTCTGGCTGAGAATTCTTGAAAGTGAATAATACCACTATAACAGTGAAAGGCAGAAAAGCCTCAAGTCTCTGAAATGACCATTTGAAATCATGGTGCTGTGTCTGAAAAGACCCTATATGGGATTCTTGTCTGTTTCATCTGGGAAGTTTCAGGAACAGGCAGGACATGAATTAGCATTATAACGCAGCTACAAATAAGTATAACAATTAATCTTGGGACTGCATATATAAAACTGTAGTTTCCAAACCACTGGAAGCAATAGTTCTTCTTTGCTGTGCATTTTGTGTGGACTTATCTGGATTATGGTGCCCAGTCCTGAGCACTGCATTGGAAGCCAAACAGGAACCAGTTGAGAGGGGACCAATAAAGGTTGCCAAGGATATGGAAAACAAGACCCTTATGAGAAACGGTCTGGAGATGAGAAGACTAAATGGGACATAATCGTAAGTTCCAAATTCCTGAAGGGCTTTTATGTAAGACAGCCAGTGTTGTGTGATGGTTTGAGTTTGAGATTAGAACTCCAGGAGACCAGAGTTCAAAAGTTCACTCACCAATGAAAGTACACTTTCATACTCTCATAATCATACTCTCTCAGCCTCAGAGGAAAGCAATGGCAAATCCCTTCTGAACAAATTTGACCTAGAATCATAGAATCATAGAAATGTAGAGTTGGAAGAGACTACATGGCAAATCCAGTCCAACCCACTGCCATGCAGGAACACCCTCAAAGCACTCCCAACAGATGGTCATCCAGCCTCTCCTTAAAAACCTCCAAAGAAGGAGACTCCACTACACTCCGAAGCAGCAGATTCCACTGCTGGACAGCTCTGACCATCAGGAAGTTCTTCCTGAGGTTCAGGTGGAATCTCCTTTCCTGCAGCTTGAATCCATTGCTCCTTGTCCTGGTCTCTGGAGCAGCAGAAAACAAGCCCTCTCCTTCTTCTACATGGCATCCCTTCAAATATTTAAACATGGCTATCATGTCCCCTCTTAACCTTCTCTTCTCCAGACTAAACATACCCAATTCCCTAAGTCTATCCTCATAGGGCATGTCTTCCAGGCCTCTCACCATTTTGGTCGCCCTCCTCTGGACTTGCTCCAGCTTGACCACGTCCTTCTTGAATTGGGTTGCCCAGAACTGGACACAGTATTCAAGATGAGGTCTAACCAAAGTAGAGTAGAGTGGTACCAGTACCTCCCTCAATCTAGACGCCATACTCCTATTGATGCAGCCGAGAATTGCATTGGCTTTCTTGGCTGCCGCATCACACTGCTGACTCATGTTCAGCTTGTGTTCTATGAAGACTCCTAGATCCCTTTCACACATACTGCTATCCAGCCACCTGTCCTCCATCCTATATTTCTGTATTCCATTTTTTCTACCTAAGTTCAGGACCTTACACTTCTCTCTGTTGAATTTTATTTTGTCTCCAATCTATCCAGGTCATTTTGAATTTTGATCCTCTCCTCTGGTGTATTAGCAACCCCTCCCAATTTGGTGTCATCTGCAAAGTTGATGAGCATGCCTTCTATTCCTTCATCGAAATCATTGATAAAAATATTGAACAGCACTGGGCCCAGGACAGAACCCTGTGGCGCCCCACTAGTCACTTCTCTCCAGGATGAAAAGCAGCCATTCGTGATCACCCTTTGGATTCGGTCAGTCAACCAATTACAAATCCAACTAACAGTAGCCCTGTCCAGCCTGCATTTTACTAGCTTCTTTGCAAGAATGTCATGGGGAATTTTGTCAAAGGCCTTACTGAAATCAAGATATGCTACATCCACAGCCAGAGAAATCCATGGGTTGCCATATGTTGGAAAAGATGTGAAGGCACATAATGAGAACAATGACAACTGCCATATAGAAGAGGACAAAGGCTTGTCTTCACCATTGTGGCTCCCAAAGCATCCTAAATTCCCCCCCCCCCGAAAATACACCTCTGTCTTGATTTTGAGATTGGGAAAAGGAAGACATTGGCCTGCTTTACCCAACCCTGCCTTAAGAAAGACCAAGAGTATTCAGTGCACATGAAATGCTGTTGGATGGAAAACAATATAGGCATGGAAATGTATTGGTGTAACCTGGATAAGGACACAGCTAGCTGGAATACTGAGCAGGAATTTTAAGGCACATTTAGGACAACATTCGTACAAAATTCACTTTCAAAGGACCTCCATTTTATACCTACTTTGTGTACATTTTCTTTTGCTTTTTCATCAGGCCTTTTTAAATGTTTCCCTTTCCCTTTCTTCCCAAAATCAGAAATTACAGCACTGCATATTTGATCAAGGGTTTCTCTGGCCTCCCAGTCGCTTCCCACATGCCAAATTCATATTGACATCAGCAGAGCTGACAAGCGTGCAAAACAAATAAGCTCTCCTTCAAAATGTCCATTTATTTACTTTGTCTTCTTTGTTAGAAGAAATTTTTCACTGCCCAACACTTTGGCAACCACAGAGTATATCTAAGCAAATAACTGGGAAGTACTTAGTTATGTGACAACTCTGGCCTCATTGTTTGATCCTGATTCATGTGGGCCAAAGTTGTCATTCTTGCCACCTCATTTTTTATCAATCGGAGCTGCTCATGCCAATTTCCATCAGGGATAACCCTGCCATTAGGCAGAGTGAAGCAGCTGCCTCAGGAAGCAAATAATGAAAGGGTGAGGAAGCCACAAAGTGGTGGAAAACAAAACTAGGTGTACAAGCTGCCTTGCCCCATGTCCTCTCAGCTGTCTTGCCCTCTGATAGGCATTGTCTTTTCATCAATGTCAAAATAAGATTCCTCCATGGGCTGTGGGGTATAATACTTTCTTGTTCTCCAGTATCATTAGCCAGCACTGATTTCTGTCACAAATCCTCTGTGTTCTTTGTTTGTCACTTGATACAAATAATAGAATCATAGAGTTGGAAAAGTCCATGAGGACCACTGAGGAATACACCATCAAAGCATTCCCAACAGATGGCCATCCAGCCTCTGTTTAAAAACCTCCAAAGAAGATGACTGCACCATGTTCCAAAACAGTGCATTCCACTGCCAAATTGGTCTTACCATCAGGAAGATTTAGATGGAATCTCTTTTCCTGAAGTTTGAAGCTATTGCTCTGTGTCCTAGGCTCTGGAGCAACAAAAAACAGGCTTGTTTCCATATGACATTCCCTTCAAATATTTAAACATGGCTATCATGTTGCCTCTTAACTTTGTCTTTTCCAGGCTAAAGATACCCAGCTCCCTATGCCTCTCCTCATAGGGCATGATTTCCAGGCCTTCAACCATTTTTGTTGCCCTCCTCTGGACATGTTCCAGCTTGTCAGTATCCTCTTGAATGGTCTGGTAAGCAATATTTTCAAAGGTAAAATGCTCTGTATTAGCAAACAAGAACAAGACTTACAGGAGCTCATTTACTTTTTACTAAAATCTTGACACCTGGAAAACCTGTTTTCAACCATCTTTAGAATATTTTCAAATATTGTTCCCATACCTATTTCACAGAAACTGTTTCCAGACAGCATTTTGGTGCAAAACAAAATGAAACACCATTGGCTGAGATCCTAGAGGAAACATAGCATAAAGTTCCCCTTAGGTGGATTTACACCCTTAAGTCAGTGGAAATCACTTTGCTCCTGCGTGTCCTGTCCTGTGGCCATTTAATGGCTGGTGGAAAGCAGGATGTGTGTGGAGAATTTTTCAGCTCTGATCCTATACACCTGGATCCACAGCAACAAAGGCATCCTCAGGGACCTCTCAGGGGCTCTTCAGAGATTGAAAAGAGTGACATCACCATGTATCTAGTTAAAGGTGCATAGCTGGACACATCTCTGCTCTCCCCCGCTCTTCACCATCCACTAAATGACCATGTGGGGCAAGGTAGATTGTGAGGCAGTTCAGTGGTATTGCACAACGAAGGTGGTGAATTCCTTATTCGGCAATGACCAATGAAAGACATGTACCAGCTGGCCTGTATTACTAACAGGAAGCCAACCACTACTTCCTGCTCAAAAAAAAAAAAAAAAAAATTATGCAGGAAAAACAGGTGCATTTCTACATGTAATAATTCCCAGAAATACTTCTGGTGCTAATACCTCTTCAGAACTGCACAGATTTTTTTTTCTCCCACAGCAGGGAAAATATTGTGAAGAATATCTGTCTTTGTGTGGAAGGACAAAAGAATGGAAAGGTTCACATCCCTAACTCACATCCCTTTCACACACAAAAAATCACTCTTAGTCACCCCAAGCTTCCTTTTTGTTTCGCAGTAAATTTAAGAGAATCTAAAGCATCATTATTGTCCTTGGATTTTGAAACTTTTGAGACTTGGGAATTTTTACTCATCTGCTGTGAATCACCTTGATATTTGCCATTAGATCAGATAGTGAATCTCCAGATGTTGTTGGACTTCTATTCCCATCAGCCAATGATGAAGGATTATGAAAGATGGAGTCTCATAATATCTGGAAGATTATACTTCCTCGCCTTGCCATAGATCCTGATCGACTTTTTAAATTATAACATATCATTGAGGCTGCCTCCCATCACTGAAAAAGTACCATTAAAACATCAATTCAGCACAAAATAAAGATAGCCCCAGCAACAGTTTACACCCTAATAAAATTTGTTAGATATCACAAGAATTCAGGTTGCTTTTGCTAAAAAGAGAGTGGTAGCTCAGCTTGAGTATTTATGGAATTGATCAACCTAGTAATAGCCTTTCTACTTGTCAATCCCATCTGCATCTCAGAAATGCTATATTTTTATTTTTATATATATATATATATTGTTGTTGTGTGCTTTCAAGTCATTTCTAACTTTTGGCAACCCTGAGGCAACCCTATCACACAGTTTTCTTGGCAAGGTCTGTTCGAAGGAGGTTTGCCTTTGTCTTCCTCTGAGGCTGAGAGAGTGTGGCTTGCCCAGGGTCACCCAGTGGGTTTCCATGGCCAAGCAGAGATTCAAACCCTGTCCAGTGGTCATCATCCAGTGTTCAAACCGTTACACCATGCTGGCTTTCATAGTACATTGGTAATTGTCCCTTTCATTTTCCGGAGAAGCTTGTATCAAATTCACCAAGAATAACCAAGAACCGAAAATATAAAAATGAGTAATTTGACATAACGTGATACTCTGATAGTGCTAATAAAACAACATGAAGCAGACGTTCATCACAGAATATCCTTTTTGCCGTTGGCATGGATGAGAGTAGGGGTTTTGTGTGAGAGTTTTTCTTTCTGTTTGTTTTTTTGCCCTACCTCTTGCCTGATATTTGGAGTACGGTGAACAGAAACTGCTAAGTGGTACTTCGATATGTCTGTACAGAGGGAATGAAAGAGTGAGTTCACATATGCATGTTTATTGTCGTGCAGTCTGAAACATCAGTACCAGTGAGAAACGAAATGCTGTCCATGAGATGAATTGTTACATATAAGAGCCAGGTCAGGAGATTAGATGAGCTATTAGGCTTAGAATGGGAAGATGCAGCTTCGTAGGCTTCCTGCTGTATATTTGCACTTTGTTTTATGAAGAGTTTGCATATACAGTAGAGTCTCGGTTATCTGACATAAACGGACGGGCTGATCGTCGGATACCCGAAAATGTCGGATAATCCGGAGGCCGGTGACAGCCACCATTTTTGGGCGTGTCTGGGGGCGTGTCTGGGTGTCTGGAAATGCCTACAGCCATGCCCCCAGGCAGCCGTGACGTCGGATAATCCGGAATGTCGGATGAACGAAGGTCGGATAACCGAGACTCTACTGTAAATGTCCTGTCACTTTCTTGGGGAGTAGATAGAGTATGGAATACCATTCTGATGAAGAAATTAACTGAAAAATTGAGGGCTACTAGAGATAACCAAGACCACTGGAAATTATATGAGACCTGGTATAAATTTATTAGCCAGGCAAACGAAAATGCCAGAGTATCAGTAGACAAGAGCAGAAAGGCTGTGGGCTGTGTTTGGGTCTCTGTAACAAAGGAGAAGCTGCACCTTTTGAAAAAAAAGTGTTGTCATTTTTACAACACTTAATTGTCAATTAATTGTTATTGACTACTCCTAATTAATTGATAAGTTTAGTAATATTGTAATACAGAAAAATATTTGTGTGTGAGAGAGGGAAAACATAATACCGTAGGTTCCCCATATCCAATGAATCAGCATCCATGATTTCGCTTACCCACAATCTGCTCCAGCGCCATGGCTGCCACCACCAGCCTCACCTTTTCCTTGCCTTCTTTCTTGTGCCAGGCTGCCAGCTCCCACAGGGTCACTGCAATAGAGGCTCCACAGATGAAGAGGAAGAGCAGTAGGGGACCAGACTGCCTGTGTTGAGCTCCCAAAAGCAGCAGGAGGCCTGGCTACCTGGAGCCAGGCGCCTCTCTCAGCCAAAGAGGTGTCTGTCTCCTTCCTCGACTGAGAGAGGGACATGGCTTCACACAGCCAGCCCCCCTACACCTCTCTTAGCTGAAGAAGGAAGCAGACTTTTTGCTTGGCCAAGGAAGGCATGTGGCTCCATATAGTTCCTCAGCTGAGGAAGGAGTCTCCCTCCTTATTAAAACTTAGCCTCTGGAGTCAGAAGATTCAGATATGGAGTCAGAGTGCCAGGACTGCCAGGAATTTAAAACTCCTGATAATTAATAATACAATTGCTTGCATTATTTTGGACTCCTGTTTGGAACATGGCTTTGAGGACTGTCATAATGAGCACCTTAATGGAGCATGGGAACTCCCTAAAAATCACTCCACAGAATTCAACAAACACTCAAAAAAGACTTTGACCCATTCCACACCATACCTCAACAGCGCGTTCTTCCATTACAATCCCAGCATTGCCATTTCCATCATGATGTCAGGTTATGAACGCTCTCTTCCTCACTCCTCCCACCTTAAGCAGATGAGTAGTGGTATTGCCACCAGTGTTCCTTCCACACTACAGCCTTCACCCCACCACACAGCTTCAGGGGCTTTTTGTTGTTGTTGTTTTGTAAGCTGTACTAGCACAGCAATGTTGTAACGGCATAACATGCTGGTACACTATTGTATTTTCAAGCTACAGTGCTTTAAAATTTTAACTCAAAGAAGAAATTTAAAACAAAACAAAACACAGCTAGGTGAAAGATTTCAAAGTTACCATGCCATGGGAGTAGTTGAGGAATGGATACCTGGGCACACCCACACCTTGCCCACTTCTGCATCTGTGATGACAGAAGCATTATCAAGCACTATTACGGAACCACGGTGACATGGCTGATGGGATTATAGTGCTAAATGAGGCTCTTAATGAATTTTTTTCTGGAAATGATATAAAGCTGATTTGCAATGCTTGGAAACAAGATAGCAGCTGGATAGTGACAACATTGTGCTGTAGCAGAACTCCTGGACCAGGAACAACCCATTGATGTGGCTGGATGGCCACATCAATGGGTTGAGTGCCATGATTCCCAATTTACGGCCACCCTAAGGTGACCCTATCATAGGGTTTTCTGAGGTTGAGTGTGCATGATGCACCCAAGGTCACCGAGTGAGCTTCTATGGCTGAGGAGGAATCAAACCCTAGTCTCTTTGGCCATAGTCTGATACTCAGACTATGACTACAGATAGAAAAAAAAGGCTCAACATAGCAAATATATACTAAAAGAATGGCATAAATGAGCCTGCTTCATTCCCTAATCCCTTTATCTCTACTACTGGGATCAATTAAAAAGATATATGTATACAAAAAAAAAAATATGCATATGCATATATTTATGTATTTATTTATATCCCACTTTTCTCCCCAGACAGGACCCAAGGGGACTCACATCACATTAAGAATAAAATACACTAAACACCTAACACAAAAAGTTTTTTTAAAAACCCAGTTCCACTAAAAACACTAAGTTACAATAGCTAAAAACATATTAAAACATCATAAAACAATAAAAGCATAATCTACTCTGTGAAAAAAGATGTTTCTGGTACAACAACTCAAAACACAAAGGCCTGCCTAAATTAAAAAAAAAGGCTTTGACTGCTAGCAGAAACAGAATAGACAGGGGGCGAACTGGTTCTCCCAGGGGAGGGAATTCCACACATTGTATATTTGCTGTTGTGGGCCTTCAAGTTGTTTCTGACTTGTAGCAACCCTGAGACAAACATACAATGGGGTTTTCTGGGGTCTGAGAAGGTCAGTACCCTTACTATTTCACCGACACGTGTTTTAATTGTTTCCTCCAAACCCAGTCAGTGTAGGAGTTACTCATGGAAAATCAGCTTCCACCCATCTAAGGTAACATGCATTAAGGTACCTTGTAATTAAAGCTGATTTTGTTTATGGCTAATTGATTTGTTTCATGGCCTCTGCCACGCCACACTGACAATCCTGTTTAAAAAGAGTTGCGTTTCAGCTGACATGGAAACAGACTAAGTAACAAAAAACATATACAGCTTGGAATGGTATGGTTCCTCCATTAATTTAGGTTCTTTACGAGCCAGGAAAGCTCCTAGAATAAAATTCCAACCATCTCCCTGGTCTCTGTATTAAATTCTACATTCTGCAGAAGCCTCAAACTTAGTGCTAGAAGTGGAGCTGTTTCCCCCAAAGAGCTCTAAAACTCCCCATTGCTGGGACTGAAACCTAACAAAGGCTGGCAAGTTCTCAGAGATGAAGAGAGAACCTCCACAGAACTGGTTTTCACTATATTAACTGTGTATGTTGTTGTTGTTGCAATTATTATTATTGCTGTTGTTACTGGTGGTGGTAGTGGTAATATTGTCAGCAGCATTCAATTAATTGCACATCGCTTTTCCAATCAATCATGTTACTGGAACAAAGATCTTGAACTCTGCGTTCCATTTTGTACCCCAACCAGCTTATGAAATCAAAAGGGATCAAGTGTTTATGTCTCCTTGGGCCAACATTGCTGGTCCCAAAGAAATGCTTTGGATTATTAATATAAAATAGCAATTTTCTGCTTACTTGAATTGCCCTGTATTGCACAGCATGGCCATCCTAATTTGATTAGTTCTACACATTTATTTATGTTTGCTGGGTATCTCCTCTCCTGGCACCAGGAATGAAGTTTCAGCTATCCTGCTGACATCCCCACATTGTATTTGCCATGCTCCGCTGCCTGATCTGGATTTCAGGACAGAAATAAGCCTGCCCCTCCGTGCTGAGCACTTAAGAGCTAACACGCAGTGCGTCCTCTGAGATGCTGTTCTCCTTCAGTGACTGCTAAAAGCTAATTCCTTGATTTGAAAAGAGATTAACCAACTTGCTTTTCCAGTGTCACTACCATGAGTACTTTTTATATATGCATGTGTGTGTGTCCGCGCGCACGTGTGCGTGTGCATGTACACATATCAAGTTAGAATATGGGACTTCCAAGCCCAGAAAGCAAAAGAGACACCCTAGAAAAGAGGCAAATACCATTCCTTTGGAAAGGTTCCAAATATCACTACTTCTGTCTTAAGGCACCCAACACTTTGATGGCTGAAAAATGAACAAGCAATGATTCAAGGCTCTTCCTCTTACACACAAAGAGAAAAGTGATTTTTTTTTAAAAAAAATAGCCATTAATTAGCAGAGAAGTGTGTGGAAGGAAAATCGGGTGGCATTGTGGGTGGCCTGAATTAGGTTTTTTCATGCGCTGTATTTTAGAGGAGTTTCCTGGAAGCTTGCCAAGGGTAATTAAAGAACAGGTAACTCTGAATTCACAGGACTGTAATAAAAATAATAATAATAAATTCACTTTATGGTGTCACAAGCATGCCAAAATGCCCCTCCTTTAGTATAATGGGATGGGAAGGCACAGATGAACATGTGCCATTTGACAGACGTAAAAGCATTGTTTACAAATAGCAGCTTGAATTCAGTGTGGGATTTAGGTCTATGTAAGTAGATGTACATCTGCAGGAAATAGAACTGAGCAGTTTTGCAACATTCGTGTTCAGCAAGTGGCAGCTGTGACATTAATACACAGGGGGAGCCAGCAAAGTCACTGCTGCACATTGGGACCCATGCGCAGTGGGACTGATAAACAATGGGTCCTGATATACCTTCGGTGCTCCCGATATCCATCTGGACAATGGCTAGGGACTGCCAAGGCACATGGTAGGGCCCGTGTGCAAAAAGACACCAGCTGAAATGCTAAAATGCATCAGTAGGGCTTGATGCACATTGGAATGCTCTTGCTGGTGCCCTCATTGTATGTTATTGCAATTCATTGGGTGGGTTCTGTAGTGTGTATAAGGTTACACAACATAGACTATGAAACAGAACTGCACCCTCTGATTTCTAAATTATTCAGGATTAGAAGTCTTTGGAGTAAAAAAGAAACCACACAACCAAAGTAATCATTCCTGTTTGTTTGACAGAGATGGCAAATAATTCCTGAAATACAATAGCTCCCCCTGCCCAGTTACAAGAGAATGGAATGGACAGATGAAATGGATCTTTTTGCAGATGCAAGGCTGTTATATTTACTAACACCAAATGTATTCTCCAAATGCCACTCCTTGCTACTGTAACCAACATGGCATCATCTACAGACAAGGAGAAATTATCAGAAACTTTGAAGTAACTCCAAAGTTTGCAGTAATACAACTCCTTAGGGATGAAATTCTAAAGGAATGGATGCAGGGAACTCAGCACAATTAGAACTGAGTATACAGATGCTCATCAAATACTGCTTGCCTGAAGGAGGGTCATAAAAGAGTCAGCCATGGTCTAGTGGTTTGAGCGTTAGACTTTGAGCCTGGAGACCAAGGTTGGACTCCCTGCTTGGCCATGGAAACTCACTGATGTGTCACACTCTTAGCCTCAGAAAACCTCATCATCGAATTGCCTTAGGGTCAGAAAACTCCATCGTAAGTTCACCTTAGGGTCAGAAAACCTCATCATAGGGTCACCTTAAAGATGCCTTAAGTCAGAAATAACTTGAATGCACAGAACAACAACAGCAGCAACAGCAGCAACCAAAAATTAGAGGAAGAGAATGGAATGGCTGGAAATCTGAACAGCGTCAGTCACCACTGTAACTTTTTTTTTTTTGTACTTCCATTTGTCATTTCCCCATACTGATTCACACTAGCCAAGCTTTGAAGAAACTTCAGTAAAGAGTAATAATAATAATAGAGCGCATGTTTGCTCCGTAGCTCCAGACAATGTCTTACGGTACGTAACAAGTTTATTTAGGTAGAAAGAGAATAGGATTGGCCACTCTCAAACATGGCAGTAGGCCACAATTTCTGGACAATCCTAGTGTTCCATGAATGAGTTGTTCCTACTGTTCCTTTGTCTCACATAAGCAGGTAGACAAACAAGGAGTGGTTTGCTTTACAAAGCATCCAGTCACAAAAATCTAGTTTGTTTCTCATGGAAAAGCAAGTTGTTGTAAAGCAAACAAATAGTAGATTCTCAAAAGAAATTAGAGAGCCAGCATGGTATAGTGGTTTAAGCATGACTAGGTCTCTGGAGCCCAGGGTTCAATTTCCCATTTGGCCATGGAACCCACTGGGCATATCACACACTCTCAGCCCCAAAAAATCTCATGATAGGTTCACCTCAAGGTTGCCATAAAGCCCTTTTTGCACGGCATTTTCCATGCGAAAGAGGGCCTGGCCCATTGCACGATTGTGAGGAGCGATCTGCACAATGTACTCACAATCGCACAATGCTCCAGGGGCCGCCCGGCGCTGATCGTGCACCTTTTCATTTTCGACTGGAAGCCAAAAATGGTGCGTGCTTGTGCATTGCTCCCAGGCCCCGTGCACACTTACCTGGCATGTGGAGCCTCTGGAACCACGCTGGTTGCACTTCCTGCCCCAGCACAGCCTAGGAAGGTCCCAGGCTGTGCTGCGGAAGGAAGAGGTGGGGCTCTCACGCGAGCAGGCAGCTTGTGCAGAGCCAAAGGACCCTGGACGCAAGATCCTCTCACCAGAGGCTGCTCGCATGATCCCCGCACCCGAGCACCGGAAGACGGTAAGGTGTGGAAAGGGCCTAAGTCAGGAGGAGAAGGAGGAGGAGGAGGAGGAGGGGGAGGGGAGGAGGAGGAGGGTGTGATAGGAAGAAACAGTCATGAAAAGATTATTGTTCTTAACTGCTGTCAAGTTTACTTTGATTTAAGGTGACCTTATGAATGAGAGATCTACAAGTCACTTGCAGCCCTGCTCAGTTTTTGCAGACTCAGGGCAGAGGCTTCCTTGGTTGAATCTATCCATCTTTAATGCTATTCACTTCTTTTCCTCCTGCCTTCTACCTTGCCAAGCATTATTGCCTTTTCTGGTGAGTCATGTCTAAAGTACAACAGACTCAGTTTTGTCATCTTGGCTTCTAGGGAGAATTCAGGCTTGATTTGCTCTAGAGCCCACCTATTTGTCTTTTTAGCAATCCACAGCATCTGTTGGACTCTTTTCCAGCACCACATTTTAAATTAGTTGATTTTCTTCCTTTCCTTCGTCTTCACTGCCCAAGTTTCACAACAGAAACTGGAAAGGTGATGGCATGGACAGTCCTAATGCTGGTATTCAATGATATATCTCTATACTTGAGGATCTTTGTCCAGTTTCTTCATAGCTGCTGTTCCAAATCCTAGCCTTCTTCTGATTTCTTGACTGTAGACTCCATTCTGATTAATGACTGACCCAAGGTATGCAAAATCTTGAACTGTTTCAATGTCTTCATCATCTACTTTAAAATTGTATAAATCACTTGTGGTCATTATTTTTGTTTTCTTCATGTTCAACTGTAAACTTGCCTTTACAGTTTCTTCCTTGACTTTCTTCAGTAACCATTCCAAGTCTTTCCTGCTATTTTCTGTGTATGGTGTCATCTGCAAATCTTAATTTGTTGATGTTCCTTCCTCTAGTTTTCATGCCTCCTTATTCCAAGTCTAATTCATGATCTTCCTTCCTCCAAGTCCTGCTTTAGGTATAGTATGTTCAGTGTGCAAGTTAAACTGGGTGAGAAAATGCATCCTTATCTGACCCCCTTGACAATTGGAAATTGTTCCATTTCTTTGTACTTTGTCCTAACAGTAGCCTCATGTCCTGAGTACAGGCTGTTCATCAGGACAATCAAATGTACCCAGAGGACAGGAACAGAATTCAAAATGACCGTAACAGATTAAAGAGCTGGGCCAGAACTAACCAAATGAATGTCAATAGGGAGAAATATAAGGTACTACACGTAGGCAGGAAAATTGAAACGTGCAGATATAGGATAGGTGATACCTGGCTTGACCACAATCATGTGAAAGGGATCTAGGAGTCTTAGTAGCCCACAGGGTGAACATGAATCAAGAGTGTGGTGTGGCAGCTAAAAAGCCAATGTGATTCTAGGCTGCATTAATAGGAATATAGTGTCTAGATCAAGGGAAATAACAGTACCACTCTATTTTGCTTTGGTCAGACCTCATCTGGAATCCTGTGTCCAGTTCTAGGAACCACAATTCAAGAAAATATTAACAAGGTAGAATATGTCCAAGAGAAGGGTGACCAAAACAGTACAAGGTCTGGACCTATGAAGAGTGGTTTGAGGAGCTGAGTATGTTTAGCCTGGAAAAGAGAAGGTTAAGAGGTGACATGACAGACATGTTTAAATAGTTGAAGGGTTGCCTCTTGAAGATGGAGCAATCTTGTTTTCTGCTGCTCCAGAGACCAGGACACAGAGGAATGCAGTGCCGCATTAAGGTTTTTGTAGGTCCAAGGCACTCTTGTATTTGACTCCCTACCACACCCCTGTTGTAAGCATATCCTACAGAGACTTTTCCTATTTAACTTCCCCAACCAAGACATTACGAGACTGTCACGACTCCCACCAATGTTTTATCACCTAAAGTTAAGACAATCAGTCCCTTCCAGACCCTTTTGTTTCCTCTGCCTGAAAACAATTAACACACACCCCTTCAGGGTAGGAAATAGAGTATACAAATCCCAGCTCCAGCCCAGGTAATTTACTAGTATGTTGGGCATCACACTGTAACCTATTCCTTCATGTTGCCCTCAAACTCCTGTTTGAGCCACTCCACTTTGATCTTCTCCTTCAGGACTGGTAAATATCACCTCCTTCCACACAAAATCTCTCTCTATCCAATCTTTCTCGCTTTTTCCTTCAATAGCCTTGTATGGTTTGTGAGATTGCTTGATTCTTGTGTGTGTCTATTAATTTCCAATAAAATACTCCTTTAGTTTTTAATTGGAGTCCTCTCTAGAATTAATACTGGTATGCACAGGTGAAAAGACTCTGCCTTTTCCCTGCTCTCACAGGCCTCCTTTGAGCTAATAAATCCTCACATCCTAAGGAGACAGGGCATTGCTGGTGGACCTCAAGGTCCCCCACCTTTAAGAGTAATGATATCACCCTTTCCACTCAATCTTTCTCTATCCAACCTTGCTTGCCTCACTTTCTGATAGTCTTGTATGGTTCTTAAGATTGTGTGATTTCTAGTGTGTCTTGTCATTTCAAATAAATAACTTCAAATAAAATAATGTAAACTGGAGTTCTGTTTTATACAGGTGAAAAGATCCTGCCATTTGCCTCCTCTCTCAGGCCTCCTTTGAGCTATAATACCCTCAAATTCTAAGAAGACACTGGCATTGCAAGTGGACCCCAAAGTCCCCCACCTCTTAGGGTAACACTTTCTACTGCTTCCTCCCCATATAGCCATTTACTAGCTAAGGAAAAGTGATAGGATGACCAAGCAAGATCCCACTATGTTCCTACAGCTAAACATCCAAGACCTGCTGGGGATCTAGGTTGATGGTATCATCTTGAGGTCTCACACTGTAGGAACATATCCAGACCTTGCCTGGCTCTGCCTGACATGCGGGTGGCAGATGAGGGGGCTTGGTTGCATGGGCATGTAGGGAGGAAGCAGAGTTCTGTCTGGCAGAGCTTTATGTTTCACAAGATCCTCTTGGAATCTCAGTAACAGAATGGCAATTGCAGTGTTTCTCTTCTTCACAGTGTCTATTTTAACATAATGTAAGGCCATTTCTGCCCTACACTGCTACAGTGCTATTATGCCACTTTCGACATCCTGTGGAATTGTGGGGTTTGTAGTTTAGGGAGGCCAAAGATCTCTCTGGCTGCAAATTCGAAGGGCCTCTCCCTAAACTTTGAACCCCAGGATTCCACAGGATATTGAAAGTGGAATAAGAGCATTATAACAGTGTAGTGCAGACATGGCCTAAGATACCTTATTGCTTTCCTTGCTGCTGTTCCTCACACAACATAACTAGATGTCAGATGTAAGGGGCAGGGAAACAGAAATGTAGAAGTGTCATGTCCTTCATTGTATTAAACTGAACCCTGCAGGAAGGAAAGTTTACAGGGGTAGTTTGGTATCTCCCATAATATGTACTTCTGTCCCCATTAATTTTCTCTTATCATTGTAGGAAACAAATTGCTTGGACGTACACATTTTCATGCAAAAGCCAATCCTTGTCAAATCTTATTTCGCAAGGTATAGTATCTGGGTTTAATATGAAGTTCCTAATTCTTCACATATCTTTTTTTAAAACAAAACAAAACAAAATTCCAAATTTGCAAACAAAACTGACAACTGACTCTCTGGTGTCAAATCCCAGAGAGAAATGTTCTGGCATGCTGAGGACTCAAAAGTTATTTTATAAACCATTGTTTCCAGCGGTTGCTGTGACAGCACTTCTTTAATTTCTTATTGTGTCTGCATTCGGTGGAATGTGTTTGGTTTGCCTACCTCAGCAACTGTGAGATTTGAAATTTCACAAGGGTGGAATGAACAGGAAATGAAATTACACTGTTATTCTGATAATGGACCATTCTATAACACAGGGATCAACAGCAATTCTCCAGCCATATTCAATGCAAGCAAAACCAAGTTTTTAAAATTGATTTTAAAATGGATCTTTTTAAAATGTTATGTTTCACTGATATTCATGCATATGCCAGTGTGTCTGCCTGTCTTCTTTTTATAATGTAAAAGATGAGATAGAACAGCAGGAACCAGTTCATCAGCAGAGTCAAGATACCTGCTCCATTTGGATATTCCTCTCACACAAAAATATTCTAACTGCAGCAGCATATCTTCCAGCTGTCCCAATTTGGCAGGGACTGTCCCAAGTAATCCTCTGTTGTTCCAATTTTTCAGCTGCTTTTAAAATGTCCTAGCATTTCTCTTCTCCTCCTACTTCCTCCCTTTGTCCTCAGCTTACTTCCATTGCTGCAAACAGAGCTCCCATTGCAAAAGTAGTTTGCACTTAGTTAACTCAGAAGGGGGGCTGGAGAGGAGAGGACAGAATCTTGCCCTTCCCAGTAGGCTTGAGGAGGAGCAAACTGTTGCAGCCTGTGTTAGCTTGAGTGTTCTTCCTCATTCGTAACTTTTGACTGTCCGGACTACATGTGTCCTAGTTTTCACCAGTGAAATGTTGGAGACAAGGGTTTGATTCCCTGCTCAGTCATGGAATCCCAGTGGGTGATCTTGGGAACATCCCACACTCTCAGCCCCCCTGGCAAAAAATGTGACAGGTTTGCCATAAGTTGGAAATGACTTGAAGGCACACAACAAGGCAACAGAAGGACAGATGTGAAAACAGGATCCTCTCCACCATTTCAGCTAGGAGCCCTGTTCCGTTCGGCTTCATGTCTCCTCAACAGTTTCTGTTCAAGCCAATCATTTTAATAATTATATATCTTTAAGAAAGGGTGTCTGAGTTTGCTCAGTCCCTCTTACCACACACTGCCCTGATACTTTAGACTTGTGTTCTGCAAACAGAGGCATATGGTCAGTGCTACACAAAGTGGGAGATCTACAGATAACTATGGTTCACAAGCTAGTGGCTGCTTCTCTATGGTGAGTTTCTGGAAAACTGTCAGATAAAATGGTGCAAATATGAACCCTGGCACACTGGGCAGCTGTACAGGTGGGGAGCAGTGCTGCCATTTCATATAGTTTGAGAAGCCACCTGTCTGGGAAACTTTTCAGCTGAAAAGGAAGATTCTTTTTTAAGAAAAATAATACTTTGAATCAGAACTAGACAAGCTCTGGGAAGTCCTCACTGTTTGCATTAGCTCCAAAAAGGAAATAAGAATGAAAAACAAAAAATAGAATTGGCTAGAAATCCATTTTCTGGTTTCATCAGTCAAGGAGTGTAGGCTAGGGGGACAGCAAGTCACAGAAGGGTACTTGCTTTATTTTTATTGCTGTTCAAACAATGTAGAGGATTGAATTATTTTAACTGAACTTAGGGGCAACTTTGCCCAGCCCTGCTTTAAATATATACATACTTTGCACCCTTCACTTTCACAAGAGTTGAGGGAACAAGAGCCCTATGAAAGTGGAAACACCACAAACAAAAACAAAAATCACAAACATTTTTTTTTAAAAAAATTGAGAACACTTCTCTACTAATCTCTTGGTCTTCCAGCATGATTCTATGGTCATAGTTCTGATGGAAATGGACCATGGAATCAAATTGGAAGACCTAGAGATTCCCAGAAGGAACATATTCTTTCTGTGGCAGGAGCAAATAGAGTAAGAATGCTTTAAATAAATAAACAAATAATCTGCAAATAATCAGATCCATGAGTGCTAAACCTGCAAAAGTGGAGAGCCTATTGTATAGTCACTGGAATCCTATATGACTTCTTAGATTGCATAACTTTATGTATACCTAGCTATGCAGCAGAGACACTAAGAAATTCTTTTACTGAATTGCAAAGGTGTGTAATGGGACACCAGCAAGAGCACCCGGTGCACACTGCATGTGGAAAGTATTTCTTTACCAGATACATTCTTTCTCTGTGCTGCCTCATCACTGTGTAGAGATGATCTGATCTGAAAGCATATTATTTTGGACGCAAGCCAGCCATCTGGGAATCCTTTGCATGTACCTGAAATAGAACTGAAGCAGGGCATGCTAAGGTGAGCAGCATCCCCAGTTCTACCTGAAAGCTCTGTTGGTGGCCGTAGGCCACTTGAATGGAAGCCAAGTTGAGCACCTGGCTGAGGGGCTGGATGCCTGCCAGTTTTATATCATATTCTGTTCCTTGAATTATGGTGTCTGGAGACCCTTTCATGGCTTATTGT